>MNCI01023335.1:203020-308874 GCA_015680685.1 Gnetum montanum | reverse complement strand
CAGAAAGGATAAATTAACTACCGCTACCACCAATAAGGTGGATATTATATTATATTTTTATGGTAAAATCTTAGAGATTAATGACACTTAGTATTTAAAATTTAAATTAAATTCAATTAGATTAGGTAATTTAGACTTATTTTAATAAACTACTTACAAAGGAAATATTTATAATATTTATTAATTAATTCCCCCTAAATTTATGAATAACTTCCTAACTCCCTCCTAATTAAATGGGCAAGTAACCTCCTAACTTGTTGGGCAAGTAATCTCCTAATTGGTTGGCCAAGTTACTTGGGAGAAAAGTTAGCTAGGATATTTTTGCATGTAACTACCTTGTAAACCTTATAAAAAGGCTTCATAAGCACTTTGAAAAGGGGATTATTTTTGGGATTTTATTTTCGGGGTAGATTTAGAGGAAGGATAATTGAGAGGGATTTTGAAGGATAATTTGGAGAAGAGACTTTTGGGAGGTCTCATACATCACACTTAGGCTCTCACTTGTAGACACTTTGAGGTCTTGAGAAGAGCATTTGCAAAGAAGATTTGTAAAGACAATTGCTTGTAAGATGGCTTGCTAAAGGAAAGATTTCAGCCTCTTTGTCATGGTCCTATGAGTTATGCATTTCATTTTTTTTATTTTTTTTAATTGTTTAGCTAGTGGTCTAGATAGTATCATCCTTGGCAAGTAATTTTGGGATTTTTAGATTGCTCTTACTGTTCTTGTTGCCCGATAGAAATTTCTATTAAAATTTTGCCATAGAAGCGCTTGTGTTTAAAAGCCTTAAGAGCATTTTAGTAGTAAATTTTGTTATTGTGCAACGTGTGGGAACTGCTATTGGGATTGTTGTAAGAGAGCCTCTGTTTGTAGTCACGCCGTTGAACAATTCAGTAGTCGAGAGGGTTCAGAAAATCTTTGGTATTTTGATGGGACCAGAATAGCTTCTTTTTATCTTTAAAGTGAATTCTCGTGGTATTTCAATCAGAAATTGTCAAGTCTTTTAAAGGTTCTGTTTGAATGCAATCGTTGACATCTATTATCTAGTCAAAATGGAGTCTCGTACGTGGTAGTTTACGCAGCAATTTTTGGTAGCATAATAGGATTGTCTTGAAGATATTGCTTGTTTGAGCCTTGGAAGTTTGAACAATTCGTAGATATTGAATTTGGGATAGCTTTATTGTGAAGTGTTTACTCATGTCATTTTACCTTGTTGAAATATTTGAGGTCTACACAAATCTGCTTTTTTTTCTTTTCTATCTATTTCCATCGAATCTTGCTCTATTTCTAGTTTTCTTATGGAACTATCTCTTTCTCTAGGAAAAATTATGAGTAGATTTGTGCTCAAATGTTTTTGCAAAATTTTATTTGTTACAAGTAGGTATTATAAGGACTGCATAGACTAGGTAGTTGAACAAAATAGGAAATTTTCAACAACTCACAGGACTTGGCAAAGTTGGATGAATCTCTTTAAAGTAAGTCATTTGTAGTTTACACACAACACAATCGTTACATTTCACACAACCGCACACCACAAAAACACACACACATACACACATTAACTATTGAGTTTATTTGGAGATATCTAGGCCTTGGTGTTGCCAGAGACCAGCAGGCATCTAAATCCTGTTTGAGGACACTCGTTGGTGGTCTCGTCCCAAACGGTCGCCAACACTATGTATGAGTTGGACGTGTGTGGGAAAGCTAAATTTTGACCAAGTACATTGTATCTTACAATGTGTGACAACTTGCTCAAGCTAGCTTATGCTCATGGAAGCACATACAATTCGGAGCGTAAGAGCCTAGCAAGCTCACAAATGATGAAAATTTACAATGAAATGATAATGTACAATAAGTGAAATTGGCTCTAGCTCGCTTGAAACTTCTGGATCTCTATCTTGACTATTGCATGATTTCGATTTGAGTGGTTCCATGGCTTTTTGAGGCATCTCTGCTTGAAAAGAACCTCCAACATGAATTGATTTTGTCCCAGCGTGTCCTCAGCATGCGCACGCTACACTCACGCTATACTCACGCTGCAGCGTGACTCCAGCGTGACCTCATCATGAGTGAGGTAAAATGACAAATTTTGAACCAAAATCTAAATTTTGAAGCCTGATTTTTGAAGTGTTGTGATTACCCTAACTATGATTGACAAATTGAGCCTGAAAGTGCCTTTTTTTACGACTTTTGGATAGGTAAAACTGGACTCACACTACCAGCGTGAGTGCAGCATGACTTGAAAAAAACTTACAATTTTCTTGGCCTTCTGGAGGTTGAAGTTTGAAGTTGTTAACAATGAGTCTTGATGATGACTTGCACTTTGAAAAATAGATCATTTTGACTTAGTGTTGGGGCCTAAAAGTTATGCATGTTGGACTTATGCTACCATTGTGACCTTAGCATGCATGACAACATGCATGAGGAAATGTGAACTATTTGTCTCCAAGATTGAATTCTTGAATGTTGAAACTTGGAGTAAATATTAGTGGCCTTCCAGGATGTCTTATGGTGTGGAAATTAGATTCTCACTCAATTTTGGATCTGTCCGAGTCAGTCACGTTGTACTCATGCTGCCAGCATGATGTCAGTGTGACTACAACGTGATCAAGAAAATTGCAAGCTAGCATGAGTTCTCAGGCCAATCCAGCATGTGTTCTCCAAAATTTTACCTTCGAAAGCTCAAGTGTGATTTGTTATTGCTTCAAAGTGTTAGGCCAAAATCAGTGGTGTTTCATTGACCCCTATTTGTTGACATTTGGAGGAATCCACCTGAGAGGCATCGACAAAGAAGTGAAAAACACCATGAACAACCAAGCATCAAGCATTAACCATTGGCAAACAGATGTGACATTTTAGCATTGTACCGAACATAGCTCTATTGTGTCATTTTATTATCATGACTCCAAGACATTTCTGTGGTGCCAGTTTCAAGTCATAGCCTTAGGATTATTCTGTGGTATCAGTTTTAAGTCATGATGCTAGGACTGTTCTGTGGTATTAATTTTAAGTCATAATGCCAAGACTGTTCTGTGGTATCAGTTTTAAGTCATGGTGCCAGGACTATTCTGTGGTATTAGTTTTAAGTCATAATGTCAGGACTGTTCTATGGTATTAGTTCTAATTCATAATGCCAGGACTGTTCTATGGTATCAGTTTTAAGTCATGATGCCAGGACTATTCTGTGGTATCATTTTTAAGTCATAATGCCAGGACTATTCTATGGTATCTATTTTAAGTCATAATGCGAGGACTATTCTGTACCTCAAGTTCATTAGACGTAGTACCATTTTAGGTACAAATGATTTGTAGGATTAGTGAACTCATTCCCATCCATGTAAGCTAGTTTGAATGCTCTGTTATTGTACACCTTGGTGACTAAGTAAGGCCCTTCCCAGTTGGCTGAGAATTTGTCTGGATGTTCACAGGCAGCTTTAAGGACTTACTCTCCTTCTTTGATGGGGTGCTTGTGTAGTTTGTGTTTGTGTCATTACTGTTATTGTTTTTGGTACCATTTGATTTGGTCAAGCGTTCGCACATATTCTTCCTTCACTGAGTCAAGGTCAGAAATGCGTAGTTCATTATTTTGACTTTGATCAAGGAGGCCTAAGAGAGCTATCCACAATGAGGAAACCTGTAACTTTAAAGGTAAAATAGCTTCAAATCTGTACACAAGACTATATAGAGTTTTACCTATAGATGTTTGATGTGTCGTTCTGTATGCCCACAATGTGTAGACTAATTGTTCATGCCATCATTTCTTGCTCTGATTTAGCATCTTTTTGAGCCCCATGATAACAATTTTTTTGTAGCCTTTGCTTGGCCATTACTCTATGGGTAGTAAGGTGATGAAAATGCATGTTTAATACCTAGGCTTTCACAAAAGCTTTTAGTATCTGCACTGCTGAACTGTGGCCCATTTTCAGTAACAATGGTTAGTAGAATACCAAAATGGGTCACGATATTCTCTATTATGAAAGTGCAAATCTATTTTGAAGTGGTCTTCCTGAAGGGAATAGCTTCTATCCATTTTGTGAAGTATTCAGTTGTAGTGATAATAAAGCTATGTCCTACAGAGGATGATGGTGTTATTGGTCCAATTAAGTCTAATCCCCATTTTTGAAATGGCCATGTGATTTTTGTTGTGTGCAATTTGTTAGGTGGCATGTGTATTAGATTGCCATGCTTTTGGCAAATGTCACATGTTCTGACCTTGGAGATGCAATCGTACTTCATGTGTGGCCAGTACTAGCTTAAGCGCCTAATATTTGTTGCCATTGCTTTGGGTGCAATGTGTCCTCCACAAATTCCTTCATGGACTTGTTCTACAATTTTTTGACCATCACTGCTACTAACGCACATCAGCAAAATGCCTTCGTAAGATTTGCAACACAATGTGTCCCCTATTAATGCATATTGCTGGGAGCATTTTCGCATGGCTTCCTTTTTGAGTGTTTGTCAGGTGTTGTGGAGGTTCACCTCTTAGAAGGTAGTCTTTTATGTCATCGTACCATTCTATTGCATGTGTTGTACTAATGGATTCTATAGGAATTTTTTCAAGAGTGTTAATTATAGGTTTGGCATAACTTGTTATAGAGCTGGGCAACGCATGGAACATTTGGGGTGTCATGTTTAAGCCTAGTGTGGCGAGTGCATCGACAATTGTGTTTTTACTTCTAGGGACATGATGTATATCCATTTCTACTAGTTGCCTCAATAGATGTTTGGTCAAATCACAATACGGTTGCAAATGGAGAACCTTACATGTGTAAACATCAGTGAATTGATTAATGACTAGTTGTGAATCCCCTCAAACTACAAGATGTGAGATTCTTGAAGTCAATGCTACTTGAAGACCTCTAATAAGACCTTCGTATTCGACCATGTTATTGGTACAAGGAAAGGTTAATCGGTAGGTGAAGGGTTGGATTTCTCCAGAGTGATATGTTAAAATGACTGCAACACTTCCCCTCGGGAGGTTGAAGCTCCATTGAAGTAGAGGATTGCCTCATAGTTATCAGGTACAGTGTCTATATTGTTAACATTCTCATCAGGGAACTGAGGGTTAACTATTTCCTAATCATGTGTTGGTGATATGGCTAATTGTGTGACTATTGCTTGACCTTTTGTGGAAGATTGGACAACATAGTGTAAGTCAAACTCTGCAATCATTACTTTCCATCTAGCTATCCTACTCGATTTGTAGATTTGTTAGTGATGGCACAGAGTACATTATCCTTGCAAATGATGTAAACTTGGTTGTGAAAGAGACAATTCCACCATTTCTTCAAGGTGAATATGAGGGCAAGGCATGATTTCTCAACATCATTGTATCGTTGTTCATAAGAGATTAGAGCCTGGCTTAGGTAATATACAAGAATCTCGACACCATCTTGACGTTTTTGGCATAGCATCGATGTAATGGAAGCATCAGAAGTTGCAAGGTAGCTGTAGAAGGGTTTATCACCTTGAGGGGGATAAACTATTGGTAGTTGAGCTAGCTCTTGCTTTATATTCTCAAACACTTCCTGACATTGTTGGGTCCATTGGAAATGCATATTTGTTTGTAATAGGTACTACATAGGTCTCAACTTATCCATTAGCCTCTCGATAAAGTGCCTTATGAACTGTAGTCTACCTTGGAGACCACGTAGTTCGGTAAGATTCTTTGGCAGTTGCATATTAGTTATTGCCTTAGCTTTATTAGGGTCTACCCATATTCCTATTTCAAAGACTACAAAACCAAGAATTTTGCCCATTTTAACACCAAAGAGACACTTCTTTGGATTGAGTCTAAGGTCATATTTGAGACAACATTTAAGCACTAGGTCTAGATCTTTTGAATGTTGTTCGGTTGTTTTAGATTTAACAACAATATCATCAACATAATCATTGAGAAAATTGAGCATGTAATCACTAAATATATATGTCATGGCTCATTGATATTTAGCTCTTGCATTTTTAAGGCCAAATGGCATCATAGTGTAACATAATGTACCCCAAGGTGTCATACAATTTTTTCTAAGTTGATGTTCCGGATTGATTCTTATTTGGTTGTATCCCAAAAATCCATCCATAAAGGATAATAGTGCATGCCCAACAGTTGTATCAATAAGTTGATCAATGCTAGGTAGTGGGAAGTCATCCTTTATAGTGGCCATGTTAAGGTCATGAAAGTCAATGCATATGCACATACTACCATTCTTCTTAGGGACTACAACAATGTTTGATACCCAATCGGAATAATCAATGGCCTAGATGAAACCCACTTGGTAGAGCTTTGTGATTTTAACATGGACTGCTAATGCCACTTCGGGCCTAATCTTACATGCCTTTTGTTTTACCAGTTTAATTTTTTTATTGAGGATTATGTTGTGTTGGATGATTCGGGGATCTAATCCTAGCATGTAAGTATATGACCATGCAAATGTTTTCATGTTACCTTTTAACACTTGAGTGATTTCACCTACGAGTTGTGAGTCTAGTAGGGAACTTAATTTCAATGTCCTAGCTTTGCCATTGGCTGTAATAATGGGGATTTCAACTAGAGGATCTTTAGTGATATTATCAACTTCTAGATCTAAAGTCTTAGTCATGTTTTTAGGCCAATATGATGTTTCTTGAGTGGAGGCTATCAAATTAGTATAGGTGGATGGGTTTATATCCAAGGATTCTAGATTGATTGTTCTTTCTACCTCCCCATATGGTCTACTGAGAGACAATGTTGAGAGGATATTCTTGGTGGCCATGTGCTTGCTCCTGCCAATTTAAAATGGGAGAAAATTAAGAGACATTTCCTTGATGAATGACTTGCTAAATGTAAATGAATATGGGGTGATCAAACTATGTATTGATGAAATTGGGAGACATAGTGGTAGTCATGGCAGTTTAAGGCCATAACAGGCCACATGGTAGTTTAAGGCCATACTGGGCCACATGATATTCATGTTGACTTGTCGTTTGGACTAACTGTATGCACCATTTTTAAATTTTAAATGTTTGAGTGAATAATAAGTTCATAGAGATTTTAAATTTTTATGAGTTTTATGTGCATTTTTACATATTTCTATATGTTTATATATATTCATTTTTTTGTTGTTGATTTTTGAACTTTTTTCTCCTTTTTATGAGAATTTTTGGGGCCTCATCTCCAGAGGCTAAAATAACAAGGAATATTAAGCATGCATAAGGCAAAGATGACATAAACATTAACATGCAAAGAAAATGAAACATAGTGAAGTGAAATTAAAATAAAATTAGGAAATAAAATAAGAGATATTAAATTAAATTAAATTAAATTGAGAATATTAGGGATTAGAGAAGGAGGTTTTGGAGTACAAGGCATCATTTTTGTTAGCATGAGTTCTTGGAAATTTGAACTATAGCATGAGATATAAGATGCATCATGAGTTTGAAGCATTAGCATCAGCATCAGTGTGATTTGGCATTCGTAGAGGAGAGTGAATAGCTTCTCCAATGTCTCCCCCAAGCCAGGATTCCAATGTGGAATGGGGCATTGCATAGGTAGATTTTTTTTCTCTCGACATTTTTGTGGATAGCGTTACCCAGGGTAGAATTTTGTGGCTACGATTTTGATATTTTTGGGCTATGATTTTCTTGAATTTTTTTGGGGGTTTTGGGATTTGTAGCATCAACATGAGCAAAATGAATGCAAGTTTGGGGTGTGAGTGCTAGGGATATCTAGTCTAGCGTGAGCTTTTAGGGCTTCCTGCAGCATGGGTTTTTGGGTTTCTGGCAACGTGATTTTTTTCAGATTTTTTAAGCTTCCTGGGTTTCCTATAGCATGATTTGTGTGGCCTCCTATAGTGTGACTATCAAGGGAAGGCCAATGTGAGCTTAGGGCTCTTTTGTGCTTTGTGTGCATTCCTACCCTCCTTGGCAGCATGAGCATTCTAACCTCTTGGCAACATGACTACAAACTTTCAATTTTTTGGCAGGGTAGCATGAGCTGCAAATTTTCAAGTTTTTGGTAGGGTAGCATTAGCTACAAATTTTTAGTTTTTTGGGGAAGGGCCTTCTTGGATTTAGGCCAAGAAATGGCCAGCGTGAATGTGGGCAAGGTTTTGTGGGGGATAGGCATTGAGAGTTCTAGAGAGAGGGGCATCATGGGTTCTAGAGAGAGGGGCGTCATGGGTTCCACAGAGAGAGAGAGCATCGTGGGTGGTTGGATCAAGTTGCTGGTTCCTAGCTCATGCTGGAATGCAAAGAAACCAGCATGAGTGGCTAGAGAGGCCCAACTAGACAGATGCCATTGTTAATGGCTGGACCGGCCCCAAGCACGAGTGTGAGTGCGACAAGCCAGCATGAGTTAGAGTTAGGAGGAAAGACCAACATGAGTTAGCTAGTGTGAGCCCCCAACATGAGTTTTTTGGCCATAGTGTGAGTTTGCTAGAAGGTCCAATGTGACTTGACACTAGAGAACTTTTAGCATGAGTTGTGGAAGGGGTTACCTCTAGCATGAGTGGCCAGACTTCCCTTTGCTAAGGCACGAAAGTGCAAAGTGCTTGCCGAAATGTCTATTATTTGCTGATCTTTATGTTTATATCATTTATTATTTTCCTAATGATTTAAACATGGATTCACTGTGAAATTCATTTCAATCTACCCGAGTGAGCATTAGATATGCTAAATAGATATTGGTGTCCTTGTCTCATGGGCTGAAGCTATGCATTCAAAGTATTTGTTTATGTGATTTTTGGTTTTTGGGATTTTGACTTATTATTAACATCTAGATTCTTTATTTACCAAATGCCCTTGGCTGTGTGCAGGGGATCTAAATCTTCTCTTCTTGTCATTGAACTTGTTGGTGTACTTGCTTGGTTTGGCCCTTTTGGACAAGACACACCTCCCTCTGACATGTGCATTGGGCCCCATGTGATATGGTTTTGCCCTAGTGTTAGTTCCTTTTTGTCATTTATCCTGCAGAATTTTAGCATGGCGAAATGGTCGCACCTGAGTGAACAGTTGGCCCATGATATCATCGAGATAGCATTGCCTGGGTCTACACAAGGCATGCTTGCCTTTATCACTGATATTAATGAGGGACTTTCCAAGGTTGCAAGAGGACCTACTGAGGGTCCTAGATCTACTCGTCCCTTGACTCGTGTGTGGGAGCTACCTACATGTAGTTATTATAACAACAGCAACACACTTTTCCTAGCCCTCTATGTGCACACCCTATTCTAGAACCCACCTGGAATAGTATGTAGAGTGGACAAGTATGCTTCTTTGTGTCTTACTTTAATTTTTGTTATTTCCTTTTAAACTTTATGTCATCATCTAAATGTAAATGTTTTTTTTCCTATGCAGGCCCCACTTCGATGAAAATGGGATGCACGATGATGATGGTGGGCTTGCCTTAGCATGCACAGTGCTAGAGACATTCATGGTGGACCCCATTCTTCATGTAGCATTACTGGACTAGACAAAGGTGGTTATTTTTTACTACTGTTGGCACATTTAGCCATTTCATGGAACAGCAAAGGTGATAAAATACGAATGAGACATAGAAGATATTCGAATAAAAAAATATATGATGGTTGTGTCCTATTGATATTTTAATACTAGAGGTTTCATGTGGAAATTTGTTGAGTGAAGATATAGTATTTCCATTTTCAAATGATGATACCAAGGAAAGGAAAATTTATCATACCCCTATGTGATAGAAAGATTGAAAAAAGAATTGACAATCTTATCGATTAAGAAGAGCCCACCCCATTCATGAATGCATCAATAAGAAATTAAAATCCCTGTTAACCATTGTTAAGTTCACATTTTATATTTGGCCCTGCCTTGCAAAAATCCAAAAATCTTAATTCTCAGACTCTGCCGGAAAGCTTCAGTTTCCAAAACAGTCAAAGCGGAAATAGAAGTGTTCTCCTCAATCTGTGAATATCAAACACAACCAGATTATGGTTAGAATCATTCTTGAGATGGCTCTAGGTGGCATCAATGACCTTGGTGGTAGCATAAACCTCCTGGTCAAAATCATATCCAACATTCAAGGCATCCATTTCTTCCTGATTCCTGCCGTGAACGCATCCAGCGGATCCACTTCTTTGTCGCTACCGTCGCCGTCAATATTGATGTTGTTGAAACCCCCGGTGTACTCAATGTTGTCCAGGATGTGAACTTCAAAGTGGTCACTGGGGGGCTCTAGTCAGTGATGGTATGTACATACACCCCTATGATTTCGCTGATTCAAACCCCAGAATGGTAGAATCACCCAAGAGACCTAGCCTGTTTAGGATGAAACCCTTGAATCCGAACCTAGGCTTCAACATTCTAATCCTTACTATTTCACTATGAATCTGAAAAAATGACCACCTCTATCCCACATGAAGGTCTAGTCGTGGTCACACTACAAAAAAAATCCACGGGCTGAGAACAAAGGCTGCAAAGAAAATAGCTCCAACGATAGGCGCATTTCTAGCTCACTACCATAACTTCCAATAATTTGTTGCAGGTTGCTACCTTGCCAAATAGGGCTTTTCCCAATGAACATATTTCAAATTTTTAGATGGTATGTTATTCACTCCTCCTGAAACCTGCCACCCGAAACAGCAGTCATGACCGATGCTGATGCATTCGATATCGCATACGAGTCCACTGAATGCGGCAACAAAGACACAAAGGCACACCAAGACAGGTGTCAAGAGATATTTTGGGCTGATGCCAATAAACCAGAGTTGAATTTCATCAAAAATAAAATTTTAAATGGTCACAATATCACATACACTAATAGTGTGAAGCACTATTTATAAACTTACTTTTTAATTTAATTATCCCAAGGCTTCAAAACATTATTTTTCAAACATTATTATATAAGTTACTACCTATAAAAATATTTGTAATATTATTGTTAAAATATTTGTAACATTATATTAAATATTTATAATATTATATTAAATATTTGTAGTATTTATTAATGATAGCATAAATTCCTCCTAACTTTATGTATAACTTCCTAACTACATAACTTCCTCCTAACTAGATGGGTAAGTTGTAACCTCCTTACTTGGGAGAAAAGTTAGCTAGGATATTTTGGAATGTAACCACCATGTGAACCTTATAAAAGAACTTTTGGGAAGGGGCAAAGGGGGAACTTTGGAGAAGATACTTGATACATCACACTTTGGAAGGCTACTAGCTAGCACTTGGGCTCTCACTTGAAGACACACTTTGGGTCTTGAGAAGAACATTTGTAAAGAAGAAATTGTGAATGATTGCTTGTAAGATGGCTTGCTAAAGAAAGGATTTCAGCCTCTTTGTCATAGTCCTGTGAGTTATGTCTTTTAATTTTTATTTTTTAAAAATTTTTTAGCTAGTCGTTTAGATAGTATCATCCTTGGCAAGTAATTTTGGGATCTTTAGATTGCTCTTATTGTTCTTGTTGCCCGATAGGAATTTTTGTTAAAATTTTGTCATAGAAGTGCTTCTGTTTAAAAGCCTTAAGAGCATTTTAGTGGTAAATTCTATTATTGTGCAACCTATAGCAACTGCTATTGAGATCGTTGTAAGAGAGCCTATGCTTGTAGTCATGCTGTTGAACGATTCAATAGTCAAGAGGATTCAGAAAATCTTTGGTATTTTGATGGGACCAGAATAGCTTTTTTTTTATCTTTAAAGTGATTCTCTGTGGTATTTCAAGTAGAAATTTTCAAGTCTTTTGAAGGTTCTGATGAATGCAATTATTGATGTCCATTATCTAGCCAAAATAGAGTGTCATACATGGTATTTTACGCAGCAATTTTTGGTAGCATAGTAAGATTGTCTTGAAGAAATTTCTTGTTTGAGCCTTGGAAGTTTGAATAATTTGTAGATATTGAATTTGGGATAGCTTTATTGCGAAGTGTTTACTCGTGTCATTTTACCTTGTTTAAATATTTTAGGTCTTCACAAATCTACTTTCCTTTCTGTCTATTTCCATCGAATCTTGCTCTATTTCTAGTTTTCTTATGGAACTATCTCTTTCTTTGGGGAAAATTAGGAGTAGATTTGTGGAGTTGTGCTCAAATATTTTTGCAAAATTTTATTTGTTACAAGTAGGTATTATAAGGACCACGTAGACTAGGTAGTTGAACAAAATAGGAACTCTCAACAACTCACAGTACTTAGCAAAGTTGCGAGAGACTAGCAGGCACCTAAATCCTATTCGAGGACACTCATTGACAGTTGTGTCCCAAATGGTCGCCAACAACTACCATAGGCAGTTTTCAAGAGCCTTTGAGCGCTACCAAGCCCGAGGTTGGTTACATGAGGAATGGTCTTCTAATGGGCCAATTTTCCCTCAAAGAATTGATCCTACACCTATCCCACCTACACCATTTACTGATGGTAAATGACCATACTCTAGACTTCATTTCTATTGCATTATTGTGTACTATGTTTTCTTTTTACAGTAGCTATCCCCCCCCCCCCCAATGAAGTTATTGTTATAATAGGGTGCACTGAGGCCACATTTTTTATGAAATTTGAGGAGGTAGAGTAATCAAAAAAATGGTTGCAGAAGAAAGCTTCTGATTTGATCATCAACCACATTACCTGGGCAGGTCTAATGGACTTGTTCATAGCTTTGACTCCTAGCATTTCAGCTACTGAGATGGTCACCATTGTTGATTCTTTCAGTAGTGATGCTTCCCATTTCACCACATGGGTTCAAGGAGTTAAGGTATCTTTTCACCTTACCTCTGAATTCCTTTCTGATCTTTTTGGCATACCCAAGGATGATGCTATGGTGACCATAGATAAAGCGACAAAAGAGGGCCAAGTCATAAGAGAGATGGAGTAGTGGTTAGGTGTGTCTCAGGGTCCTAGGGGCTTTGCCATGCAAGATGATACCTGATCATTAGAGATAAACTTCTTATATCCACTCTTCCGAGTGCAAGCATTCCCAAAATCTCTTTCTCAAGAAAGGAACCTTGGGATTAAGTCTACGTGTGTCATGTGTGCAGTTTCAGAGACAGGCATGTGCTACAATTTGGCACAGTTTCTTGTATCTAGTTTCCATGGGGAGATCATCAGGTTACGTTCAAATATCCATGCTAAATCCCATTTTACCTTTGCTTTCTTTGTGGGGACTTACATAGGTTTGTTGAGTTTCTAGTGGTTTATGATGATAACCACCATATTTTGAGGGATTGTTCACAACTATCCCACCCTTGGATTCGCCATTTGTATAGCACCACTAGATCCCAGGATCCACTGGAAGACATTGAAGAATCAGTATTAGTTACTAGTGGAGGTTTGGCTAGCCATTCCCATGACAGCTTGGGATTGGAACCACCTAGGCTATGCATGTCTGTTAAGAGGGTTGAATGTTTGATTGGTGAGACTGTTGGAAAGTCCAAGACAAAGGTTAAGAGGAAAGAATGTCCAAGGGAGCCTGCTCTAGATGTGATACCACTGAAAGCAAAGAAAATTTGGTTTGTACTACCAATGGAGGGTAAGTATCTTATTCTATTGTTATATATTTTTTGTTGTTTTTGCTATTTTTGGCCTATACATTATATATATTATGTTATACTAACTCTAGGATTCTGGGATTGTCAGAAGAAAGTCCTGAGAAAGAGAGAGAAACTTTGGCCCCAATGGCTGATTCTAAAGTGGTTCTCACAAGGCTAGAGGAAGAGGCAAAGGAAAGAGAAGAAATGATCAAAGAACCTCCAATCTCGCAAGAGGAAGATGTGGCAAACGTCATGGGGACAAAGCTCGTGGAGGCTTTGGATGCACTTAGGCAATCCAATGATGAAAGAGATGTCCCTGGTGGTTTCTTTAATGGATCTTTGCAGCTAGGTGATCCACCCAAGCCAAACAGCGAAGGGCCTTTTGGTATGTTCCTTTTAGCACAATCTATGTTTTTTCATCCTTTAATTTTCATATGTTGTTCTTGATTATCTTGATTATTTCTAGCATCAGAGGTACATGTTGAGATTTCTGAGGCACATGCACCTTGGGTAAAGGTGTCAAGATCATAGGTTCTAATTGAGATGACCTCCCCTACTTGTCCCACATAAACCAACCAACTAAGACCATGGCCTGAGATGCCTAGTAAAATGGACTTTGTTAAAGGCATCGTTAATGATGTGGTCGCTTGTCTACAAGAGGCTCATCTAGAGCTAGGTATGTATGTATTTCCTATTATGCTAAGTGTCTGGTTTTTTTTTTTTGTGTTCATTTTTATTTTAGGTGATTCATGTGTGTGGTTCTTACACCTGCAGGTGCCAAGCTCCAGTGGGATCCTTCTGAAGCTACTCATATTGATGCTCTCTATGACTTGCCAGGGAATATTGACCAATTCCCTAGGAATGTGTATGATGCAATTTTTGATTGTGTGGTATAGAACACCAAGTTTCTTTGGACTTGTAGGCATTTAGTTGAGTATCTATGGGATGAGGTCCACTCATTAAAGGAAGCTCTAGCAAAGGAGAGAGAGGAAAAAAGGGATCTCCAATCCCGTTACAATCTTACGGCTACTAGGCTGTCCGGTGATAGCACTTGGCGTACATCTCAAATTACCTATGCATGCTACTAGATGGTTTTGAATAAAAAAGTGTAAGCTACACAAGATCTGGCTGAGCAAAAGGCACAAATGGATTTGCTAAGCATAAAATGTCATGATTGGAAGTCCTTTGCGGCTAAGGTACAGAAGTGGGCCAAGACCAAAAGGACCACAAGCATCAATATAAGAAATGGTTAAAGGAGGATTCAATTGAACATCACTAGATGTAGATGTTCATCAATGGGTTAGGCTTGTGGTCTACTTATGAAAGGTTCGTCAAGTGTACCAAAGTGAAGGGATTTCCCGAGTGAACCATTTCTACCACCTTTGGGGAGGCTTCGCCAAGCATGTTCTCTCTTGAGCATCCCACCTGGACATCGGTGGACAAGGGTAAAACCTTGGCTAGCATTGATCTTGGCCTGGAGGAGGATTGGGCAAATGTACCTGAGGCAGGGATTCTACGGCATTTGGAGACCAACTTAGGGCCTTCCTCACTTGTGAGTGTTTTATTGTGGCATTTATTTTTGTGTAGTTCTATTGTTTTCATTGTTAGTGTTACTATTTTTCTAGTTTTTCATTTTTGATTTGCTTTACTACTCTTACCTATTTTTTTTTTCTGTTTTCTGTTTGTAGGGACATGTTAAGGATGGAGCTGGACCCAATGGAATGAGAGTGGATGATGCAAAGGATCTTGGGGACTAGCCCCCTCCATGAGCTTATTGTTAATCAAACTTTAGCTATTAAATGTTTTTTTGATTTTTTGAATGTTTGATGGACATATTTGGTTGACCAATGTAATAATGTGGACCTAATTATGACATAATATGTTGAAATTTTACTACCATATTGACGTATCATTTTTTTTATTTTGTGTTTTCTCTTTTTATTTGCTTTTTCAAGTATTATCATGAACACATGCATGTAACTAAATGTAAAATGGGGGAACAAAGTGAATGAATACCTGTAAAATAAGAAAGTAATGAGAAGGCATAGATCAAGGCTGCAACTTGTATCATTTAAACTGAAATTTGACATAACATAGTGAATGTTTGTAAACTTGCAACACATTGAATTCTAGTTTAAAGCCATTTTAGGTTGTTCACATCAGTTTAAAGTCATGGTGGACTATTGCATTTGTTGTTACAGGAAACAAAAGTGCTAATAGTTTTAGGAATCTTTTAAAAGGAAACTGGCCATTTCTGACCATGGCTAGTTTAACATCATTGTAGACGTTCATTGGCAGTTTAACATTGTACTAGACAATTGATAATTTAACGTCATTTCAAACATTTAGTAATTTTCTCTAGTTATTGAGTTACTTATTAATCTTTTGTAGTTTAACGTGAGGGGTCAGGCATGTGGGTATGATCTTATACTCACCTTCCCCTTCATTGGTGATGTCCAAGGGTAATTCCTACCAAGAGACATTAGTAGGAATCGCTCCTATGTTTGCATTGTCTAGTGCTTCCTTAGTTTTAGCAAGATCGTGAGTTAACGTTGGGTTCATCTCTTGATGTATGCTCATAGTTTCTTGCTTAGGCTCAATGAATTCAATTTTTGACTCTTGATCTATTCCAAGGTGTGAGGAAGTGAGTGATACTATAGTATCCCCATGTATGATGATTTCATTGCCCTCATAAGGTAGGTGGATCTCCTGATGGACTAGTGAGGATACTACTCTAAGTTGAGCTAGCCAGGGACATCCTAGAATCAGGATAAACCTTGGCATTTCATCAATCACTATGAATTTAGCTAACGTGGGGAACTAGTCCCTGGCTATGAAATCTAAGGTAATCATACATTTTACCCCAACATGGGAACCACTAAAGGATTTCAAGAAAGAAGTTGTCGTGGGCTGTATTTGTTCAATAAGTCCCATTTTTCGATGATGGGAAAAGGTATTACATTTTTGGCTGCACCGTCATTAACATGCACCCTATGTATCTTGAAATGATTAACCTGTATCATTATAAACATAAGGGCTATGGTGACTTCTCCTATTTTCTCATCTAGCTTAATGTCCTTAGCACGAAACTCTAGGGATGTAGTCTTTGATTCCTGAGGTTGCAGGGACAATACTGCATAAATAGATGGTTCATGTGCAGGAAGGTCCTCACTAATAGGGATCGAAGTCATCATCCATACAAGAGCTTCCCGATGTACTGGTGAAGTCATTACTAGGTCATACAGACTTAAAGAAGTGTTCTTTTGTTTTAAGGCTTGTGTGACCTGGGTCAATGCACTTACTAGGCCTTTACTATTTGGGGTACCCTTATCCATAGAGATTTGATCCATTTGATCCAGCATTCATATTTCTCATGGAGGAATTTTTGCATTAGTGACTAAGGATGTCGGTTTTGGGACACAACTCATGACATCATCTTTGTTTTGATGACTCGTACTAGGCTCACTAATGGATAGACCCATAGGAACAACATTTAGCGGTGTGGGCTTTGGTGGTCCTAATTTGTGCTAATGATTTTCTCTTTCCAGGAACTCTCTTGTTAGCCTATCGGCAAGACGTTCTCATAGAGGTCATAGGAGAATGGAGGTGGGTTGTGTGCCAGGGTGTTTTGGCATCCAGATCATAAAGGGAATGGGTTAGTTTCTAGATGGCATGGTTGTTGCTACAACGGAAGGAGGTACACAGATGATGAATGGTTTTTGTGGTGTAGGGGATGTGCGTGGTTTTGAGGAGATGTTGAGATAGGTGTATTTTCTGAAGGTCTACGGACCACAAAAGGTTTTTGTGGGATGTCCTATTTGTTCTCTACATGGATAGCATTAATCACATATGGGACATCATTGGTATTGAGAGGATACTTGTAGACTTCCATGGGTTGGTTTTGGGGTCTTATTGGGTTTGCCTCATCAAATACTACTTCACCCCTATCAATCATGTGTTGTATATCCTATTTCAAGGTGAAACAGTAATCAGTCCCATGACCACATTGTTGGTGATACTCACAAAACCTATCCAACCTAAAGCCTCTTGGAATGGGGGGTTCATTAGCTATTTCTAAGGCTGGGTTCTTGGCCAATTCATAGAATCAATCATGTCTTTGAGACGCCACCGAAGACATTTTTTTATGTTTGAATAATCTGGTTTTTAGGATTTAATCAAGCAATTGTAAAGGCTTCATTGGCAAGGATGTGTATTGAGTGGGGTCTTTTCTTTCAAATGTATGGGCGTGACCCATGTTTGTGTTTCTATTTGATGAAGGTTCAGGTGTAGGCATGGGTGTGTTTCTTTCATGGCCATTTGGGGTGGCAATTTGTTTTCCCTTTTGTCTTGGATGGTTAGGTCAGGTTGTCTCAGCCACTACTACTACCATTGTTTTGGATTTATCTTTCTTCATATATTGGCTCCTAAAGGTCGAGTAGGCTAGGTCATTACCTATTTATGCCGCCTCTTCTATATCTTTAATCTACACAAATTCTTGGCTTAATGTGTGGGCTTTCAAATAATAAAGCTTTGACTTAATAAAGTCATTCAAGGCCGCCTTAAGGATGGTAAGTAGATATGTTTCGAGGATGGACTCATGAAGTTCATTCAAGGCTACACTCCACCTTTGGATAAATTTCAGTGTTGGCTCTAATGGTGCTTGTTTAATCTGGATCAAGCTATCTAATGTGGCGTTAGGTTTCATATTGTATTTGAAATGGGTGACAAACTACTGCACCAAGTCCTCTAGAGAAGATATGGAGCTACGGGGCAAAGCTCGGTACTAGTCTAAGGCTTTTCTAGTTAAGGACATAGCAAACATGTGTAGAATTACATGAGGCCATGCCTAAAGCAATAGAAATTCTATTTGAAATGTTACTAGGTGAGCGTTTAGATCTCCCTCTCCATTGTACTTGGTTAGCTGGGGTAAATGAAACTTCCTTTGGCAAGGTTAGTGGTGGGACTGAGGGGTCGATTGGATCATCTTGATAGAAATCTAGTACCTTGACTTCCTAAATGTTCATAGTTTTAAAGCATTTTAATTCTTCTACCAACGAGTGCATCATTTTCTTTGTATCTACCCACTCTTGAGTGGTAGGCAAATTGACAGTTGAGTTGATGGTGATTGATAATGACTCAATTGTTGCACCATTTGTGGAAAGAGAGGTTGTTGGGCTATCATTTGCTATGGTGGGATGACATTCAGGGATGAGACTACAAGGTGTGGTGTGTTGTAGCAAGTAGATAGGTTTTGTTAAACAACTAGTGGAACCCATTGCCCAGTCACGGGTTGTGAAGTGATCAGTGGTGCTTGTTGGATTTGCACTTGAGGTATGTAATGGGTGGACGTGGAAGCTGGTATGATAGATGGCATCCCAATCACTTGAGGTTGAAAGGTTGATCCTACATTAGTTTGGTAAGGAGGTTGTTCGGTTTGTATTTGTAGAGGTATGATGGAAGTGAACATGTTAGATTGAACATTGAACTTGGAGAAGATGGGAATGGGAGTGGGTACTTCCTGTAGAGAAGCTAGTGGTGGAAGTATAGTCTCTTCCAGGAAAGGTTAAAACAATGGATTTGTATGGGCATGGGGGCTAATGATATGGCATGAATCCCAATGTTCAGATTGGGTTGCGAAGTCATCTTCCTTGTCTCCACCCTAAGGCTCTATTGGGGATAGCTATAGGGCTTGACTTCTTACCATGAGAAGCTGGGCTATGAGTTTATGATGGTGCTCAGATAGCAGGATTATATCAAATGCTAAAGGGATGAACTCATGATCTCCTTTGTGGATAAGTTCATAGTCTCACTTCGCTTCTCTCTCTACATGATCAATAGGCAAATTGGCTTGGATCTTAACATAGATGAAATTATACTATTCGGGTGTAAGAGTCACATAGGTAGGGTCCTTACCCTATAACCTGAGTGACTAGCACATAGGGCCTTGGGGATTTATCTATTCAATAACAGTTATAGGTTCTATATTAGTCACAGGGTTCAAGGTTTCAACCCCAAAGTTAGAGATCAGTAGTGTTACTGGGTTAATTTGGGAGGATTCCATAGTGAATGTGAGTAAATTGGGCTAGATGAGCTAAACGTGAGCAACTGTAGCATGACCGACAGTGAGCAACTGCAGCGTGACTAAAAGATAGAGCTACAACGTGAGAAACTACAGCATGAGCAAATGTAGCATGACCAACAACAGTGTGAGGAGTTGTAGCCTGAGTCAACTGTGACTATCAATAGTGTGAGAAGCTATAGCATGACTGAAAATAGTGTGAGGAGCTACAGCGTGAGTCAACTGTAACATGACTATCAATAGTGTGAGAAGTTGTAGTGTGAGTAACTGCAGCATGAGATATGAGGGGAAGTGGACAGGATGGGTAAGTCAAGCCTTAGTTTCTACACTTAATCTTCACAGCATTTGGACAGGTAGCATTATTAATGTTTTGACAACAAACAAGTCAAGCCCTCCATCTTGTGCTAATTTACTATACTGACCGAAATTATTGGTGTAAGGCTAGAAGGAAAAACAAACATTGAAAGATCGTCAGGTAGACATAGCTAACTCTGCCTTTGCCTGAGGGCAAGCTAGAAAAGGAAATGAAGGTAGAGTGCCTTGGATGGTCTACACGCAAATCAACCAAGGACTTCCCCAAGTATAAACTATGTCTTACATTGGGGTTATCATAACTGATGTTTGAAATGTAAACAGTAATGTACGAAATGCAAATAGAGCATATTCAAAATAAACTAGAGTATTGGAAACAAAGCATAAACCTAATGTAAAATAGAGTAAATAATATAATGACTGGAAAAATAAACTATATTGTATTTCTTAGAAAAGATGTGCATTGGTCAAAGCATAGCTGCATGTGTAGATGGTAGGTCGAGCACCAAGTCCCAGGGTGATGTGTTTCAAAAATGCTCGGATGCTAGGAGTCAAGTATGTTTGAGTGTCCAAAGTTGCTAGTAGGTGCTTTCTAAGTTTTCAACCTTCAAAATTTCCAACCTTGTTTATGTGAATTGACAGGGTATTTATAGGGTTTGGCCATGTTCAGGCATGGAATTCATGGATGGAATCAATGACTGAGATATGAGAGGAAAATGAATTGGGTGACGTGTTCGATGGACAACTATGTGTGAGTTGGACATGTGTGGACAAGCCACATTTTGACCAAGTACATTGTATCTTACAACATGTGACAACTTGCTCAACCTAGCTTACGCTCATGGAAGCACAAAGAATTTAGAGCGTAAGAGCCTAGCAAGCTCTAATGAAAATTTACAATGAAATGATAATGTACAACAAGAGAAATTGGCTTTGGCTCGCTTGAAACTTCTGGATCTTTGACTTGACTACTGCATGATGTTGATTTGAGTGGTTCCATGGCTATTTCAAGCATCTTTGCTTGACAAGAACCTCCAACATGAATTGATTTTTTCCTAGTGTGTCCTCAGCGTGCACATGCTACACTCACGCTATACTCACGCTACAGTGTGACTCTAGCGTGACCTCAATGTGAGTGAGGTAAAACGACAAATTTTGAACCAAAATCTGAATTTCAAAGCTTGATTTTTGAAGTGTGGTGATTACCATGATTGTGATTGACAAATTGAGCCTGCAAGTGCCTTGTTTTGACCACTTTTGGATAGGTCACACTAGACTCACGCTGCCAGCATGAGTGCAGCACGACCATAGCGTGACCTACAAAAACTTACAATTTTCTTGTCCTTCTTGAGGTTGATGTCTCAAGTTGTTAACAATGATTCTTGATGATGACTTGAACTTTGAAAAAAAAATCATTTTGACTCAGTTTTGGGACCTAAAGTTATGCACACTGGACTCACGCTGCCAGCATGACCTCAGCATGTGTGACAGCGTGCGTGAGGAAATGTGGACAATTTGTTTCCAAGATTGAATTCCCGAATGTTGAAACTTGAAGTAAACATTAGTTGCCTTCCAGGATGGCTTACGCCATGGAAATCAGATTCTCACTTAGTTTTGGATCTTTCCAAGTCAGTCACACTGTACTCAAGCTACCAACATGACCTCAATGTGACTACAACATGATCGAGAAAATTTCGAGCTAGCATGAGTTCTTAAGACAAGCCAGCGTGTGTTCTTCCAAATTTTGCCTCCAAAAGCTCAAGTGTGAATTGTTCTTGCTTCAAAGTGTTAGGCTGAAATTAGTGGTGTTTCAATAAAGAATATTCCAAAAACCACTACTTTAGCACTTAACTCATTTAATAGGTCACAAGTAGTAGCATGATGTTCTATCTCCTTAGATTTCATAGCCAAAGAATAGTTTCCTACATCCGCAAACTTCCTAGTGGTCAAAGATATACCCAATTTTAACTTGATCTGAGGAAGGTCATGGTTGACTAAGCTTTATGTTGTCTCATCTCCTATACATCAAGAGATCCACTTACAATACAAGAATGATGAAATCATCATTTATGTGGATAATATGTCACTACCATTGGTTAACTGTGTCAACATTGACCAAGGTTCGACAATGGAGTTTCAAGAGGAAACTTCCAATACTTAGACTGGAGCTAATAATAAGAACAACAACAATGCTAGCAACACCAACTCTATGACATGGGATGACCAAAAAAAATTCCTACAACATGCCATGCTAAATAAGAGAGATGATAAGCATAAGATCATGCAGAATGAATTCTTTGATCTATCAAAGATCAAATGGCAAGTTGATAGCAAACACCTTATCCCCTATTTTTTCAACATTATTTTATTCATTTTTATAACCTTGTATCATATTTCATTTCTTATTTTATCCTTATTGCTCTTTTGAGAGCATCCTGTACTTGCTATAAAAGTGTGGTAACAACTTGCTATGGCATAAAAGTAGCAACATCGTGGCTTGCTAAGGCCTAAAACTGGCAACATCATGGCCTATCAAAACCTAAAATTGGCATCCTAATAAGGCCTAGAATTGACAAAGTTGTAGCATGAGGATCAAGAAGTTAGAAATGGGAGATCAATAAGTTCCCAATTAAAATTTGCACCTGCCACACAAAAACACAAACTTTACATGGTTTTCCAACTTTGGATATCTCCACACTCAAAGGGTAGAATCCTTGCATAACTCTAGACTTTGTTTCCTTAGAAATGTTATTTGAGGACACCACACCTTGTACAAGAACTAAGCTCTACACCAAAGTATTTCATTACTATGAAACCACTCAACCCCACGAGGTCCTAATAAGCTCAGTATGTGGTTTCAAGAATCCCACAACCTTTAAAAACATTGAGCTCTTCTTCCGAGTGTTGTAATGTTGCAAAATCACTCAATCCCATAGGATCTTGACAAGCTCAATAAATATTCCTTCTTGCAACAAGCACATCAACCCTATAAGGCAACAAGAAAGAATGTAAAAAGTAAGGAAAGAATGTAACTATAATTACAAGACCTTGCCATTGAGGCTCAACTCAACATACAAACAAGAAAATGATGTGAAAATATAGGACAAGAATATAATAACATAGATATGACAATGATTTCTTTGATGTTAATAATGCTTGCATAATTCACAAGAATTTGGAGTCTTCTTTTAACATTAGAGTTTCTAAAAACACCCTGAAATTTGTGCAACAACTACCCAATGGCTAGTATAGACATCTCCTTCAAAGTTGGAATGTCTACCTAAGTTCAGACTCAATTCTAGAGAGACTTCTCCTTAGAGAATGGCATGTCTCTTGGAAGATATCTGCTTTCCAATGGGAACATATCCAATTTTTTGAAGTCATCTTTCTATGAATCCATTCTTCTTGGCTAAGATGTCTACTATTTTTTGGATACATCTCCTCAACTTTCAAGCTTTGGTTTTTGAGTTTTTCACTCATTGATTTGGCTTCTTCCCAATCCTTGGAGCATCTTTGGTTTATTTGTATCTTTAATTTTCATCCTTATGTGTCCATGCTCTCATCTTGCCTATGATGTTTTCTTTTTGATAACCTCTTGTAGATTTCATTCCCTTAAGTCCTTATTCATGATGTGGAGTTCTTGTTCATGACCTGTAAACACATCATTCACAACAAACATTCTTTATTCTCCATTTTCCTTAAGGTTTTGGCATACCAAGAAGTCAACATGGTAATCCTCTTATCTCCCTCATGTATGCAATGGGACCTATTTTCCTTATCGCATTATTCATAGTTTTCTCTTTAAAATTTATACCTGTTTTACATTTTTTACATTTTTCATCTTGTTGCTAAATTTTATTTCATATCCATGTTGCTTTAGCTCATAACATTTATGCAAGAAACTTTAAGCATACAAAAATATAAAATATAACCAAAAAAAATCTAGCCAAAACAGTAGCCACAGTCACATTGTGTGATGTAAAATAAATGTATATGTTCTTAATTATAATTTCACTATTTAAAATACTATAACATACAACAACAAGAAAAATACATGGTCTCTATGACTATTATGGCCAAATGAAAATAGATTAAATAATGATATAAAAACTATAACATACTCAACAATAAACAAAATCAAGCCATGGGAGGAAAAGGAGGCTCATCAAGTACATCATCACCAACAACATCAACATCATCATGTGAGGCCTACAAACAACAATAAACCAAGTAAATACTAATAATCATTATAGCCATAACACATGATCAAAAAATTTCATAAAAAAAATTCTTGAAAAATTATAATTTTATACATCACAAACTAATGGAAGCATTGGGGAGCTAAGTGATGCCCTTTGTAGCAACATCTACCTCCTTCAATGCAAATTGTTTGCTCATTACTCCTCTTCTCTTCAAGATCCTACAAAAACAAGAGAAAAACATTCAATTCTTGTATAACTACACTGCCTATAGGGTGGGAGAAGAGTGAAATGTGCTCTTGAATGTTGTAACTTGAAGCCCAAGCCTACCAAAGCCTTGTTGCCAAGTGCTACCTCTTCTAGAAACCAAGCTTAGGAAAATTGTGTGTACAAAAGTGTTAATGTTAGAACCCTCCTAATACTTATGCATTGGAATAGAAACCAATGACCTTAAAATGCTTACTAAACACTCAGTGAACTCAATGTTCACAAAGGGAAACTTATTTTTACATTGGTTTTTCTTGGTGTTCTCTTGGAACATTCTTTTAACCTTGGGTGGGCCCCATAAGGTTCCACCCAAATAAACCATGAAAAATCCCAATACACTATGATTTGAAACTTTGACAAATCCTTACATTGTGGATTGATGCCTAGCCAAGCATGCAAGCCATGAAGTAAGGTACAAGCTTTAACCATGGCTAAAATGCACCTCTAGTAGCCCATCCTTGATCGATGATGTTCAACAAAGCTTCATTCACCCCTAGAACCCTAGGCATTACTACCAAAAAACCTCTAGATGCTAGGAGATGGTCTAAAACAACAAGAACAACATCCAAGTGTTTTTATGGTAGCTAAATATCAAAAATACATTGGCTAGAATCTTTATGAGGGAGTCAAAGATAAAATACTTACATGGAACATTTAGTAATTCTTAAAATTTCCAAGCCCATCTCAAAACCCTAGGTAGAGCTTCCAGTAGATCCAAAACACCAAAAACAAAGTAAAAAGGTGTCAAAACTTGTCATTCCTTCATTTTTATGCTAGAACCACACCATAAATATGCTAGCCAACATATTTATATGTGGAAAGAACATAAATACACCAATAATACCTCAAATGATCTTAAAAACTATTAACCCTAACCCTGAAACCTACTCAAAGCCTCAAGTAGCCTTGAAAAACCAAACAACAAGTCAAAAAGGGGTTGAAACTAATCAAACCTTGAAAAATACACTAGCACTGTAGAGGAAATACATTGGCTAGCATTTAAATCACTATAAAAATTAAGAAAATTTATTCTATCAATCCAAGTAGCCTTAAGCTACCTCATTTCAAATACCAAACCTAGCCAGAGCCTCCGATAGCCATGAAACCTCAAAACCCAAGTCAGAAAATTGTTAAAATCAAGACATGCCCCATTTTTATGCTGGCATCATAGAAAAATAACATTGGATAGTGTATTTTTGTACGCGATGAATATGAAACAATAAAAAAAAGATCTAATGACCTCCTATATTTTCAATACCAACCCTAAACCCTAGTTGCAGACACTAATGACCTTGGAGGCCAAGAAACCAAGTTGAATGACCACCCAGACTACCTAGACACTAAATGCCATAATAAATACACCAGATACCTAGAGAAAATATGCTAGAAAGTGTATTTTTTTATTTTGCTGATATTTTGGACAACCTTGTGAGACCTCCATTTACTTGGAATTTGACTGGAAAAGCCTGGGACTAGAGCTTGGAGCCAAATGTAGTTTGACCTTGTCTAAACATGAAAAACTAAATTTTTCTCATTTTTACCCTAAGGGTATGGAAAAATAAAATGACTAACATATTTTCCAACATGAAACCTCCAACATGAACTTTTGTTGACTCATTTTAAACTCAAAATAGCCATTTTTCAACACTAAGGTCCCTCAATTGCTCTAGAACCTGATGAAGCCAAAATTCCAAGTTTAACACATCATGAAATAAATTTTTCATAAAAATATGCTAAGGCTTGGGGAAAATATGTTGGGCAACATATTTTTTAGGCCTAAGAAACTCATAATGGCTTTGAAAAGCCAAATCGACACCAAAATCAACTCATTCTCTCTCTTGGACCACTACGCTAGCATTCCAATGTACTAGACCCCAAAAATTGGATAAGACAAACCTTCATAATAAAATTTCATGAAAATACATTAAAACCACATAGAAAATACATTTCCTAGTGTATTTCTTGCTTGTGTTAGTGTACAAGCTATAAACTATCTTTTTCCAGCCTTCAAGTAAGCTTAAAACAACCATTTGAGGTGCCTAAACCCTTTCACAAGCCCTGGAACCTCTAACCATGGCCCACTAAGGCCTAAAACTAGTAACATATGACCATGTTTGACCATATACTATCATACCTTTCCTTTTGTATCTTTGTTTCACTATTTTATAGCCTTACTCAACCTTATTTTGCTCTATCCTTTGTAGTATTTCAACATTTTTTTACAATTTTTATCACATAGATGCCACTTAATTTGCTTATGTTGACATGTAGGAAATGAGCTAGGAGGATGAGGAAGTAAATTTGACTAGCCTTAAAGCCTAAATTGGCCCTTCTCATGATGGTTTTAGACCAAGTTAACCTTAAATATTCAAATGTTAAGCTTTGAAACCATTCTATCATACATCCTTAAGATCTTGAAGTAGCCTAATAGCCATTGATGTTGAAGAAAAAAACATCACAAAGGTTACTTGGTTGAAATTTCCATCCAAACTACAATGGTGAGGAGTAAAAACATGAAACCAAGTTCCTCACTAGAACTTAAGCTTACTTAAGACATCATCAGCAATGCAACACTAAAGCCATCACATAATCCTTGATTTCATCTAACACTCACATGTTTGCTTGTAGTGTTATTTAATATTGTTAACAAGTTCAAANCATTTTTCACTGAATTACAAATGAATTTGATCATGGACTATAACATGGATTTTATTTGTTGTGTTTCAGCCCCTCTTTGTTGATGTTTTAAAGATTAACCTGAGAGACATTGACAAAGAACATAAAACACCATNAACTACAAACTTTGCAAAATCTATGACACATGACGTAAATCTCTCAATGTTATACTAATAGTAGCCTATGATGGCTTGTAGTTTGTTAGTTATCTTGCATGCCCGTATGCAATGTATTATAACAACATGTATTCTTTGTCTTGTTTTCTTATCCTCTTAGAGTTATGCTTGCAAGATGAAGTCTAGAAGTCATCGTGAAGGTGCAACTCATCACAACAGTAAGTTACCATGTAACCTTGATGTGCCAAATTTGGTTAGCTTGTTCTACCATACCAGGAGTGCTTATATTACATCACTTCCATTACCCCTCTTAAGCCACAATCCCATAGTTGAATTATAACCTTCCTTATCCTAATCAATAATGATGACCTATATTCTACATTCATGCACTATGGCCATGTGACTTCCCCTTCATCATGCTTCATCATCAAGTTTTTTGGATGTAACACATCTCATTCAATAATAAAATCAAACTAATTTTGACCTTGGTAATGAAACCCAATGAAGGTTTCACCTAAAAAATGGAAAAATGGGAAGGAAAATTGCCAAGAAATCCAAGAGGCCAATGAAGCCCAAAAGTTAGACCAATGACTTCAAACAAAAAAAGGAAGAAGCCTTGGAGTGAAATGTTGATTCCTCAAAAATATTACTAAGTGACCAATACTTCAAATGTAAAAAGCATGAATACTAGAAGAATCAACAAGCTATCACCACCATATCATAACCATGATGTCAACATCTAGAATTCATTGTTAATCCTTGTGACCATTCCCTCATAACCAAATATAGCCTTTATCCTATATCATCCCATCATAACCTTATCTCACCATTACAAGAACTCTTCAACATGGTTCAATAGCTATAGAACCAAGCATGGAGAGTAAGCATTAGTGATAGACCTACGATGGTGTTTTATGTTCTTTGTCAATGTCTCTCAGGTTAATCTTTAAAACATCAACAAAGAGGGGCTGAAACACAACAAATAAAATCCATGTTATAGTCCATGATCAAATTCATTTGTAATTCAGTGAAAAATAATGACAACTCAAATACCTAGCATTGTAACCTTCACCATTAGAATTTAAGGTAGAATTTTTATTGTAAATTGTAAAATTTATAGTTCATAGGTTGTAATCTGACACATCCTACCTTATGGATGCTAAAAAAATGCTTCATAAGTTGTGCATGCTTCATTTTCTAGGTAAAAAAAAAATTGTATTTTGCATATACCCAAGCTTGGAAAGGCTGAAAAATCCTTGGGAACTACCAAATTTGGGTTTTTCAAAGTTTCTATGCTATCCATAGCAATTTATATGCTAGAACCACCTACAACTAGTGTATAAATGATGGGATTTGGATTTTTATGCGAAGAGGCTTTCATAGCTAGCATATAAATTTGGGCATTGAATTTTTACACTAGCTAGTACATGAATCCAGCATAAGAACCATCAAACATTTCAAAGTTAATAAATACACTGGGGCTAGATGATTTGCAAATGTCATAAATTTGTAGCAATTTGTCAACAATCATGGCAGATATTTGCAGAAACGAATCAAACACCATAAAAGTATATTAACTAAAGTTGACCATATCAAAAGGATTTTTGAAAAATTTGCATTCAATCTAAACCAAATAATTTTAGAGTATTGTAGATTTATCAAAATTTCGAAAACCATTCCATCACCTATAGCATAGATCTAGTGCCAGAGAGACCAGCAAAGAGCTTCAAGAGAAAAACTTGAAATTTTTGGAGAACTAAGCTAACTATAAAATGAACCCTACCAACTACCTTAGTCTCTAAGAATTTCTCATTTGGTTCTTTTTGCATACATAAATTTGTACTTATCTAAACTTTATTCTAGTAAATAATTTATTATTTTTAATAAAAAGTTACAGTTCATTTGTTAATGCAAATTTATTTTTTCAATCCCTCTACTTCTAGATCTATTTTTACAATTACACTTATTCACATTTTTAACAAATTGTAAGTTCTTGGATGATCAAAAATATCATTCAAGATGCTTTACATTCTTTTTTTAGGCCCATCAAATTAAAAGTTAAATTATTTTTCTATGAAATCTTCAGTTTTCCAACATAGAATTTTTCAGCACTCTTTGACATGGTTCGATGGCTATAGAATCATGTGTAAATACGAAGCATTGATAATAGACCTACGATAATTTTTTGCATTCTTTATCACTGTCTTTCAGGTTGATTCTAAAAACATCAATTTAGAGGGGCCAATGAAACACCACAAAGAAAATCCATTTTATAGCTCATGACCCAATTCATTTGTAACTTGGTGAAAAATAATTGCAAATACAATTGTCTTATTCTTCTCAATAGCTAGCATTGTAACCTTCATCATTGGAATTTGAGACAAAATTTTTATTGTAAAATGTAAAATTTGCAATTCATAGGCTATAATCTCACACATCTTAACTTATGAAGGCTAAAAATTGCTTCATAAGTTGTGAATGCCTCACTTTTGAAGTGAAAAAGGTTGTATTTTGCATATACCTTTGCTTGAGAAGGCTAAAAATACCTTCCAAATCACCAAATTTGGACTTTTCTCAGTTTTTATGTTGACCATGGTTGTTTTTACATTAGAGCAATTGCAAGGCAAGTGTATACATTTGGGCTTTGCATTTTTATGCTAGGAAAACCTACATAGTTAGCATATAAATTTTGGATGTTGGATTGTTATGTTGGGATTTCAACTTTAATGCTAGGAAATCATGAAGTGAGCATAAAAAGGCATAAAATTTTCTAAATTCAATAAATACAATGGAGCTAAAAGACCTACAAACACAAAAATTTGCAATAATCTATTAGCAATCATGGAAAAAATTTGCAGCAACAGAGTAGATGCCATATGTCCTATATAAATCAAAGTTCACCACATCAAAAAAAATTGGCAAATTTGCATTCAAGTTGAACCAGAGACTTTAAAATTAGTGCAAATTCACCATAAGTGCGATAACCATTCCACAACCATAGTGCAAATCTAGTGCTAGAGGAATTAGCAATTAGCTTTCGAAGTAAAACATAGAATCACCAAATGGCAGAGCTAACTACAAAATACACTCTACGAGCTTCATTAGGCTTCAAGCATCCTTCATTTAGTTCTTTGATCCATTCAAAGCATTGAAACCTATACCTATCTAAAATTTGTTTCTATAAATAGTTTATTACTGTAATAGAAATTTGTGGTTCATTTGTTCAGTGCAAGTTTATTTTCTATTTCTCTAGATTTAGATCTACATCTACAATTAAATTTGTTCACATAATTTTATGAATTATAAGTCCCTAAGTGATCAACAAGACCATCTAGAATGCTTCAAATCCTTTTCTTGAGGCACGTGCAATCCAAAGTTAAACTACTTTACTCTAAAACTTTTAGTTTTCTAACACCAAATTTTTTAGGCATTACCTTAATAAGGACTCAAAATGCAATTATCTTTGCACTTCTTAATGAGAAAAATGAAAGATTTTGAAGAGCTCATACCTTTTCCAAAATTTATATTTTTTATGATATCTTATTCATCATGGTCTTCCTATCGGCACTTATCTTAAATATATGAGAATTGTTTCTCCTCAATGTCCTCTTTGTGGAAGTGAAGACTCATTTTCTCATGTTCTTTTAGTGTCTCATTGTATAACATGCATGGAACTTGACATCCATAATTTGTAACAATATCAACCAAGCATCAATGAAATTATTCTAAGAGATCAACCTACTTTATCTACTTCCTTTCTTTACATCTGGAAGTATCTTTGACCACTTGCTCTCTACTCTATTTGGAAGGTCCAATGTGTAGTTATTTAATAGCAATAAGAGCATAACTATAACCTCTTGTTATGAGTTAAATATCAAATTCTCAAAGATATCACTTTTCAACTATAACTTCAAGTAAAAAAGAACCTAGTGAAAGTTGAACAATTAATATCTTTTCTTAGTATTCATTTATTTTTGTTTTAGCAACTCAAGAATGTGAAACTTTCAATTATTGTTGCTATTTATTCATTATTTCTAATTGATATGTTATTTTATCTTTTGAAAGATTTTTTTTCCTTATCTTTATAAGAAATCCTTTGGTAAGAAAATAACCCATGAGGATGCTTCTAAACAGAGGGTTTTTCAGGATTACTTGTAAGGATGAATATCTCAAAAAGCATTCCTAAAACCATTGGGCTTTTTTGTTAGACTCTTTATTCATTGATCTAATGTACTCTAATTTTTTCATATTATTATTTAATTTTTGTGATCCAACACCCCTCTTTTCCTTCCTCCACCATCCCTCCTTACCCTAACACTTGTAATAATACCTTAATACATAGCTACCAATTCATAAGCTTGTTTCTTTGTTTATAAAAATATCTAAGTTTGAATCTAACATTTCTTCAACAAATCTAATTTTTTAGTGGATTTGATGTTTCTCTAGTGAATTTGATATCTTTTAGCAAATTTAATTATTCTTTCATTGATATTTTTCTAGTAGGTTCAATTTTTCTATAATTATCCTATGGGAAATTCTATATTACTCCTATATTCTCCAACCAATATTGAAATTTATACTTCTTTTATTGATGTGGAAATTTTTGTTAATTCTCAAAGTACAAATTTACAAAATAATAATAAAAATGTTATGGCACCTTCTCTTAGTAATGTTAATGTAACTAAGACACCTAATTTTATTCTTCTTGATGATGTATGTGAGTCACTGGTTATTGATCTTTATCATAACATATGTTTATTCAAATTTTGGATTATCTACCTTGTAATCAAATTTTTCTTGTGTACTTAAATAATATGTAGAAAAAACATAATATCCAAGTCCTTCATAACATCTACTACTCTTGTTTTTTTCTACTTGTTAAGTCAAGGAATGCTTTGATGGTGCAACATGTCCTAAATATAGGATCTTTTACACATAAACATGTAGTCTTGATAATTTGTAAGTGGGCTTCAAAGTTTTATGTTCAATCTAAAGAATATGCAAAATTTCAATGTTTTGTTAAGTGATATAATCTTCTATTAGTTTTTCAGAAAGTTGAGCTAGAAATTCTTGTTCTTCTCAGTTCCACTAAGTATATGAAGCCTATTTGATGAGTGGAGATTATTTCCTATGTCTAACTATACAAATCACAAGTATGTACACGTGCTCTAGTTGATATCCTAGATAATGAAGCATTACATGTTGATAATTGTCTTCTCAATCATCACTTGTATTAGCTCAATTGGTATAGTTAAGTGTGATTCAAGCATAAGATACTTACATTTTTATTAATTTATTATTAAAATGATAAAAAGAGAAAAATATTAATTTCCAATATGAATGTAAAAATAAGAGTAACTAAACTATCCTAAGCGTAGAACATTTGTTCCTACTTTCTATACCCATCCTAAACCTATAGTAACATTGTTGGATTACTAAGTGTTTACTGCTAGGTGTACCAAGCATCCACTACTGGGATTACCAAGTGTTAATATAATATGTTAAAAGTGTTTGTGTTCACATTGTCATAAAATAAAATATTAATTTCCTAAGTGCAGGAAAGTAAAATGCATTTAAACTAAAGTGCTTTAAAATAAACTAAGTGCTAATCCAAGTGTTACAATGAAAGGAATCAATGTCGATTTTATTTCCATTCATGGATTATGTCCAGGTACAATACCACTTAAATAAAATTCCATTTGATCAACTCTTTCCATGTTGTAGGCAGTTGGAGAGAAATTTACCAAAGTCTTATAAAAGCAAACTACAAGAGCTTTGCTACATAAATGACCAAACATGTCATAAATGTGGATGGTGTATGCATTTATATAGGCTTCTTATGTACCAACGTTGACTCATATGCATCAATGCATAAAAGGATACATAAATGGGGATACATTGATGCAATAAACTAACAAATACTTCATCATTCCCCCATGACTAAGGTAAAACTCATCCTTGAGTGAACAAAAAATGAATAGAGTTGTTTCCAAAATTTGAGAAGTATGGGACAAACAATTACTAACTAGCAACAATAATGTATAAATATTGAGCACCAAATTATAAAATATTTGAGTGATTACAAAATTGAACATGAGACAAAAATTTGGTGATCACTAACCATATGAACTAATTGGAATGAAGTCTTCACATGCATTTGAGAATCTAAAGGCATCTAATAGTGCCTTCATCTTTTCTTCCTTACACTATGAGTCATTGATGGTTTAGGCAACATCATGTAGACTATTGCTGTTGACACATCCCATGGACAAGACATTGTAGGAAAATCTCTTTTATATTGTCAAAGTAGGCTATGATATATTTATGTTCAATATCCAATGTATGAAAAAGTTTTTGTAGTTTCTTGTAGTCATTCATTCGCCTAGCTAGGCTCTTAGCAACTAATCATTGTTCTTCAAATTTTCTCTTAAGAATCTTAAGATTTATGTTAACTACTTCCAATTTTTGTTTTATTTTCTTATGGAGCTTCAACTCTACCTCAAAGACAAGGTAGGAGCTTTCCACTTGCTTCTCTAACTCTAACATGGTTTCTCCTATTATTAGCATTACCAAGTTTGCATAACAAAGATTGGCTAATGTCATATGCCCTATTATCTCCTCAATTTGCAACTTCTTCAAGTAGATTTATGCTTGGTTATATGCATTGACCCCACTGAAGATGAGCTACCATGCATCGCCTCTATGCTAAAGTTGTTGGATAGTTTCATTTACCTTTGCCTTTGCTAATTTTATTTCTTTCTTATTTATCCTCTTGAGCATCATAACTTGGTCCTTGTAATGATTCTTTCATTTTTTATACTTGAAGGTCTCATTCTTCTAGGTAGCAATCTTGATGAAAGTCCTTCAGTGAAGGGTACAAACCTCCTTCATTAATATATTTATTGAAACACCATCAAGAAAATGCATGTTGCAACCTTTTTAGCAATATAAATTTTTCCCCATGAAACCTGAGGCTAGAATTTCATTGTAAAATGTGAAGATTGTAATCCATGAGATGTAATTTTACATACTTTAACTTTTGGAGCTTAGAAATGCCTCATAAGTTATTGTTGTACTATCCAAAATCGTCAGCGTAAGGATAGAGGAAAAAATGCCTAAAGATCTCCAGAGAGATATAGATAACCCTACCTTCACATGAGGGCAATCTGGAAAAATGAAGGCAAAGTGCCTTGGATGGTCTACACGCAAATCAACCAAGGACTTCCTCGAGTGTAAGGTACAGCTTGCACTGGGTTTATTGTAATAAGTGTAACACAAATATGTAAATGAAGTGTACATGTAACGTACTAACAGACTAGAATGATGCAAACATAAAACAATGAATCATAATAATGTGAACAACACAATAAACTAGAATAATGTGAATAGCGCAATAAACCAGAATAACGTGAACAATGCAATGGAAGGAAAAAGACTGTATTGTATTGATTCATAGAATAAAGTGCAATGGTCAAAATGCAGCTACGTGTGTAGATGGTAGGTCCAGCATCAAGCCTTGGGATGAAGGATGAAGCGTTTGCGGATGCTCAAGTTCTAGGGATCGCGTGTGCTCGAGCATCCAAGGTTGCCATACAATGCTCTTTAGGTTGTCCTTGTTGCAAAATTTCCAACCATGTTTATGTTAATGAACAAGTTATTTATGCATTTCACTAGGCTTAGGAGTAAGATTTATGAATGAGATCAATGGTTGTGAGATGAGAGAAAATGGATCGGGTGACAGGTGTTCGACATACAGCTGTATGTGAACTGGACGTATGTAGGCTGACTACATTCTAGACTGGATGTACTGTATCTTACAATGTGTACTGATTTACATTACGCTCATGCATAAAATTTGAAGTGTAAGAGCTTGAAAAGCTCATAAATTTTGCAAATTTACAATAAAATAATAGTGCACAGTAAGATATCTTAATTCTGGCTCACTTGGAACTTCCTGATCCATGAACTAGTTGCTGCAGGATGCCAACATGAGTGATCCTATGGCTGTTTGAGATGCTTTTTCTTCACCAAGGCTACCAATGTAAGTTGATCTTGTCTTGGCATGCCCTCAGTATGTGTCTGAAATGCTCTAGGCCACTTTTGGTAGCCCACGCTGGGCTCACACTGTCAGTGTGACCTCAGCATGACCTGGGCATGACCTGGATGTGAGCAAGCTAGGATGGTTCATTTCACACCAAATTTTGATTTTTGAGACATGTCTCTCAAGTGTAACTACTACCTACCCCTAGGGGAAACCTACATGCTAAGTCTGAGCCTGTTTGTGACTTGATTTAGGTCATTTTGGCAACTCACACTGGGCTCACATTGTCAACGTGACCCTAGCGTGACCTGGACGTGACCAACTAGAAGTGACATATTTTGAGCTAAATTTTGACCTCTAACGCCTATTCATTGAAGTGCAGCTACTACCTACTCTTTAGGATGGCCTAGATGCTAAATTTGAGTCTATTCTTATGTTGATTTGAGCCACTTTTGATAGGTCACACTGGGCTCATGTTGTCAGTATGACCTTAGCATGATCACAAGATGACCAAGATAAAATGCATTATTTCATGCCAAAATTTTGATTTTTTGGAGCTTGTGAATGAGTAGAACTATTGGTTGTCCTTAGGAATTGAGTTGATGCTGAAAATTATGCTTGGGACTACTTGATTTGACCTATTTTTTTTTGGTCATGCTGGGCTCACGTTGTCAGCGTGACTCCAACGTGACCCGAGAGTGACCTGGGCATGAATAAATAAATCATGTGATTTTGAGCTTAATTTTTGAGGCTCTAGAGGCTGGGAGCTACAATGAACATTAGTGAAGCTTGAGGGAAGTCCACGTGCTCAAATTCAGACTGTTTGGACTTGGTTTTGGGGATCCAAAAGTTGGTCATGCGGTACTCATGTCATACTCACACTGGGCAACGTGACCTCAGTGTGAGTATCAAGATTTGTGTGATTTTTACTTGAAATCTTGGGCTCTAGATGCTAAAACTTGGAGTAATCATCAATGGATCTGAGGATGCCTTGCCCATTCAAATTAGGATTATTTTGACTTGGTTTGGAAGCTCTAAAGGTTGCGCATGTTGAGGGTAAGCTAGCTTGACAACATGAGCAAGTTGGCTTGAGCAAGCTAGCTTGAGTTCCATGCATTAGTCAAGTTTCTCCTCTTGAATTCCAAAAGGGGTGTGAATCTTTCTTGTTTCAAAGCTGAAATTTTATGGTGTTTCATTGGCCCCTCTTTGTTGATGTCTAGAGGAATCAACTCGAAAGGTGTCGACAAAGAAGTACAAAACGCCATGAACAACCTGGCACCAAGCATTGTCCATTGGCCCGTGGCAAAATGTCATCGCACTATGTTCAAAAGTACATTGGATTGAGGAAAATTTAGTTTAAGGAAAGAAGGCAATGACTAGGAGGATTAGGGATTGGTTAAAGAGTGTCATTGTTTGAATTGTAGGAGATGGATGCTCTCATGTGAACGAGCTAGTTTTTGATCCTTGTCAACAACCAATATATAGTAGACTTGGAACCAAGGCATAAGAGGTGCATTCTTTGGAGAAACAAGATCCTTGTGTCATGTTTAAGGGATCACATTGTAAATAGCCAAATCCACGTGATAATGTGCAACATGATCATTTGAGACACGAGTGTTTTTCCAAGACAACTGCCTTCTCGCCTAGGGATTACATGAGAAGAGCCAATGGTCTTTAGTCTATGATGTCAATGGGGTCATGAAGACCCTTTCTATGCATTTTTCTCTTTGACCTTTTTTTCTCTTTTTTTTTCTTTTTGTTTTGTTTTATCTTTCTTTTTATTTTATTTTTGTTTTTTTTTCGGTCTTTTTCAAAGAGCCTACTTTTTGTGCCTTGCTTATGTTTGAGCACTTGCATTTGTATCATGTACCATGTATTTTGTTTTGCGTTGCAATTGCTTAGAGGATCATAGTGTGCAGCAATGTATCAAGGGCTTTGGGGGAGTAGAATGTCTCCATGGAATGTAATTAAATAGGATAATTGGGAAATGATGGGGAAATAGGGGATGTATCAGGAGTTGGGAATGTACTTATGAATGGATTGATTAACCCAGTTACATGCATTAGAAATAATGTGATACCCTGTCATCATGATGAAGTGCATCTGTGTACGAACACCTCAAGCATGTCATCCTGCAAACACAACTCCAAGGGGACAAGAAAACCACAAATGATTCAGTTAGCTAAAGCACTTTAAACTTGAACATAGCCAATGGAATGGAGCCATCTATGTGGAGTTTCAAGGCAAAAAAAATCTTGAACAACATCAATTTCATCAAGGTCTACGTGATAGGTCATGTAGCAGGTTTTTGGTAAGCACATATAGCCAATTGCAGCAACATGTCTTCTCAAATAATGCCAAGTTGTTCATGATGTCACCAGTTTGTAGTCTTGATGAACTTTTTTGGATTATTTTAACGTCATAACCCTTTGGACATTACCAGTTTATCATCGTATTGAATGATGCAGTGCTAGTTTAGAGTCGTGGCAGACTATGAAGAGGCAAGCTAGTTTATAGTCTTAGTGGACTCTAGTGGACAAGTATGGTAGTTTAGTATCATACCGGACAGAGCTCTATGGTGTCAGTTTATTTTCATGATGCCAGGACATTCTATGGTGCTAGTTTTAAGTCATAGCTCCAGGACTATTCTATGGTATTAGTTTTAGGTCGTGATGGCAGGACCGAAACATACCTTCAACTCATCAAACATAGTATAGTTTCAGGTACATGTGATTTACAGGGTTGGTGAACTCATTTTTGTTCATGTCCCCGTTATCATATGATTTGATGACTAAGTAAGGCCCTTCCCAGTTAGCTGATAATTTGTCTAAATGTTCATGGACTACCTTGAGAACTAGGTCACCTTTCTTGATCAAATGCTTATGTGGATCGTGTTGATGATGTTGCCATTGTTGTCTTTGGTACCATTCAATTTGATCAAGTGCTCATACCCTTTCTTCTTCCACCGAGTCAAGGTCAATAATGCATAGCTCGTTGTTCTGACCTTCATTGAGAAGGCTAGAGAGTGTTATCCGCAATGAGGGAACCTATAACTCTGAAGGTAACACAACTTCAGATCCGTATACAAGGCTATATGGTCTCATACCTGTGGACGTTTGATGTGTTGTTCGGTATGCCCATAATGCATAGATTAATTGCTTGTACCATCGTCTCTTTCTTTGATTCAACATCTTTTTAAGCACCATGATGATCATTTTATTCATAGACTATACTTGACCATTGCTCTGTGGGTAGTATGGTGATGAGAATGAGTGTTTAATACCTAGGCTTTGACAAAAGCTTTTAGTATCCATATTGCTAAATTGTGGTTCATTATCGGTAACTATGGTCATCGGGATACCGAAGTAGGTCATTATGTTTTCTATTATGAAATTGAAAACATGTTTAGATGTGGTTTTCTTGAGAGGAATAGCTTCTACCCATTTTGTAAAATATTTAGTTGCGATGATGATAAAGCTATGTCCTGCTGAAGATGGTGGTGTTATCGGCCCAATGATGTCTAATCCCCATCTTTAGAATGGCCATGTGATTTGTACAGTATGCAACTTATTAGGTGGCACATGTATTAGGTTACCATGCTTTTGGCAAATGCTACATTTCTTGACCCTGGAGAAGCAATCATATTCCATGTGTGGCTAGTAGTAGCCCAAATGTATAATTTTCATTGCCATTGCTTTGGGTGCTATATGCCCTCCGCAAAGTCCTTCGTGAACCTGTTCCATGATTGTTTGACCATCAACACTATTAACGCACACTAATACAATACCCTCATAGGATCTGCAACATAATGTCTCTCCTATTAATGCATATTGTTGAGAGCGTTTTCGCACTGCATCTTTTTGAGCACTGGTCAGATGTTGTGGTAGTTCACCTTCTAGAAGGTACTCTTTTATGTCATTATACAATTCTATCACTTGTGTAGTATTGATGGATGCTATGGGTATTTCATCGAGAGCGTCAGTTATGGGTTTGGTACAATTTGTTATGGAACTAGGTAATGTATGGAACATCTCAAGTGTCATGTTTAAGGCTAGTATAGCAAGTGCATTGGTGATGCTATTTTCATTTTTAGGAATATGTTGCATATCTATGTTGAACAGTTGTTTTAGAAAGTGTTTAGTTAGGTCACAATATGGTTGTGAATGAGAATCCTTGCATGCATAAACTTCTATGACTTGATTGATTATTAACTATGAGTCACCTCGGACTACAAGATGTGTGATTCCCGTAGTTAGTGCTACTATAAGACCTCTAAGAAGACTTTCGTACTCTGCCACGTTGTTGGTACAAGGGAATGTTAGTCAATAGGCAAATGATCAAATTTCTCCAGAGGCATACGTTATGATGGCTACAGCACTTCCTCCTCGGGAAGTTGAAGCCCCATCGAAGTAAAGGATTGCATCGTAGTTATTAGGCACAGTGTTGATGATGTTAACACTTTCATCAGGGAATTCAAGATTAATTGTTGCTTGATCTTGTGTTGGTGAAGTGATCAATTGATTGACTACTACTTGATCCTTAGTGGAGGATTGAGTTACATAACATAGGTCAAACTCAGCAATCATCGCTTTCCATCTAGTTATCCTACTTGATCCATAGATGTTGTTAGTGATAGCTCAAAGCACATTATCTTTGCAAATGATATAGACTTGGTTATGGAAGAGATAATGTCACCACTTTTTCAAGGAAAAGACCAAGGCAAGACATGATCTCTCTATGTCGTTGTATCATTGTTCATAGGCAATTAAGGCATGGCTTAAATAGTAAATGGGAATCTCGGCTCCATCTTCTCATTTATTGCAAAGCATGGACATAATAGATGAATCAGATGTGGCGAGGTAGATGTAAAAAGGTTTATCGCTTTGTGGGGGATGAACTGTTAGTAGTTGAGCTAACTCCATTTTTATGTTTTGAAATGCTTCTTGGCACTATTGAGTCCATAAAAAATGGACATTCTTTCATAGTAAATGTTGCATGGGTTTCAACTTGTCCATCAATTTTGCAATAAAATGTCTAATTAATTGTATTCTACCTTGGAGGCTGCATAGTTCGGTAAGGTTCTTAGAGGTTGCATGCTAGTTATTGTTTTAACCTTATCGGGGTCTACTCATATCCTTGTTTTTGAGACTATGAAGCCAATAATTTTTCCCATTTTAACTCTAAAGATGCATTTCTTTGGGTTAAGTCTAAGGTTGTATTTGAGACAACGTTTGAGTACCAAGTCTAGGTCCTTTGCGTGTTACTTGGTTATTTTGGAATTGACTGGGATGTCATCTACATAATCATTGAGCGAATCAAGCATATAATCGCTAAATATATATGTCATTATTCATTGATATGTAGCACCTATGTTTTTGAGATCGAATGGCATCATTGTATAACAAAACATGCCCCAAGTTGTCATGAAGGTTGTCCTGAGTTGGTGTTCTGATTTGGTTGTATCCTAAGAATCTATCCATAAAGGATAACAATTCATGCCCAGTAGTTGAGTCAATGAGTTGATCAATATTGGGTAGTGGGAAGTCATCCTTTATAGTGGCTATGTTGAGGTCACGGAAGTCAATGCATATGCGAATGCTGCCATTCTTCTTGTGGACTACAACAATGTTGGATACCCAATCGGCATAGTCAATAGCTTGGATGAAACCGGCTTGGTAGAGCTTTATGATTTTGTTACGAACTACCAACGCTACCTCAAGTTTAACCTTTCATGCATTTTTCTTTACTGGTCTAATTTTTTCATCGAGGATGATGTTATGCTAGATGATTCGAGGGTCCAGTCCTGGCATATCGGTATATGACCAAGCAAATGTTTTGATATTATTCTTCAACACTTGTGTAATTTCATTGGCAAGTTGTGGATTTAGTAGATTACTCAATTTTAATGTTTTAACTTGGCCACTATAAATAGTGATGGGGACTTCAACGAGGGGATCTTCAGTGATGTTGTTGGCTTCTAACTCCAAATTTTTAATCATACCCTTAGGGTAGTCTGATGTTTCTTGAGTGGATGCCAAGAAATTAGCATGAGTAGATGAGTCTAGATCTAAGGATTCTAGATTAATTGCTCTTTTTATGGCCTCGTGAGGTCCATAGATAGACAATGTTGAAAAGAGATTCTTGCTATCCATATGCTTGTTCCTGCCAATTTAAATTGGAAGCACCGTGAGTGAGATTGTCTAACAGGGAGTTACTATATGAACTAGCTTTGTGTAATTAATTTACATCTTGATGAAACTATGGCATGAAAAATTAGTTTAACATCATACATGGACGCATGGCAGTTTTAGGCCTTACCAAGCCATATGGCAGTTTTAGGCTGTACCAGGCCATATGGCATTCATATTTCATGTGAATACTAATGTTATAATTTTTCCATGATTTTTCAATTTTCAGTTCTCATACTTTGTTTTTTCTTTAATGCTTAGGCATTGATGCATAAAAATGAATAGAAGAAGCTATCCTGAGAGCATGAAAATGAAGACAATGTAGGAAATAATAATAATAATAATAATAACATAAAACATCCAATGAGAAAGACACAATGTAGCCATGTGGAATAAGTTAAACTGGGGTGAAAGGGGATTGAAAAGTGTGGAGCGTGAGTTAGCTTCAGAGCGTAACTAGGTGTGTAGCATAGCGTGAGTTATAGGGCAAGGTTTGCAACATGAGCAGTAAAAATTTAGGACAGTGTAAGTAGGATGAAGGGCAAGGGAGGGCTAGAACAAGGCAAAGAGAAGAAGCAAGAAAGCTTGGCATTCACAGTAGAGAGCGAAGAATTTCTCCAATGCCTTCCTCAACCTATGATTTCTTCATGGGCCAATGAAACACCCCAAAAAAATTTGAAGTCATTCTCGCTTCACTAGGCCTTGCAATTCATGCAACGCTATAGTAGTTCTTTAGGAGGAGAATGCTCTGAACTCAGGCCGGCCAGTTTAGCAAATTTTCTACTTTGGATGTAAACAGGCTCTATGGATCATCTTGCATGTCCACTCAAGTAGTTTGCCTAGCCAACAACCTAGTCAGAAATGGTGTGTAGAGTTGATAGCAACACTTAGGATGCATGAAATAGTTTGGCAAGTTTTCTAAGTCACGAAGTCTGCTACGCTACACTACGCCTCGCTATGTAGCATAGAAAGCTTCAGAAAATGATTGCAAAATGAAGTGCCACACTACACTACGTAGCATAGCGTAGCATGGTAACAATTAAATAACCAGTTCCCTCACCCAACTTCAAGTCCTTCAACAATGTCCCTCTCTGTTAGGAAGCGGTGGACCATGTCTGCTACTACGCAACGCTGAGCTACATGGCACAACAAGGTGTAGCAATCCTGCAGAAGAGACAGAAGGTAGCTCAAAGGGCAGAATCAGCAAGTTTGCAAGTTTCGTAATGCAGGAAGCAAAGTTTGCAAATTGGCCAAGTTTTCACGACTAAGGCTAGATGCTACACTATGCTACGCTACATAGCATAGCAAGTATGTAGCACACATGTAGCAAAACATGGGACAACATGCTACGCTACGCCAAGCATGCTACGCTACGCCAAGCATGCTACGCTACGAAACATAGCAAAGCATGCAGGTGGTTGTTCGACATCAATGCACTTCACCTAATTGGACCATTGGCACACATATCCAGATGCTGACGGTGCAATTACAGCATGGCAAGTTCATAGTTACGACATAGCAAACTCACAGTCACAATAGTTATGCAGGTCCAACGGTCATGCATGGCACGTGCAGCAAAAGCAAGTCAACGTGGTCCCAAGGCACGTGGCATCTAAATTGCTTTGTTCATGAACCCTTGGTCCTATAAATACCCCAACAAGAAGCATTTGAGGGGTTAAAATTTTTTTCAATTTTCCTACTTTTCCTCTCTCTAGCACTCAAGCTCTCTTCCCGGCACATTGTAACATCGAGCATTGTAAGCTTTCTATTTGACACTGCAAACAATTAGCATTCTTAGCTGACATTTTGTTCTGTCCCCCTTCTACCACCTTGGTAGAATCCCCACATTGTCAGCACCTAAGTCCACGTCCAAGTGCACAACCTACTTTTCTCTACACGTCCTGGTTACTCTCAAGATCTTTGCACTCCGTCACGCTGTGCAACCAATTGTATCCACCCTGATAGAGCAAACTTGTAGTTTCAGAGTGGTGCATTTTTCTAACTACATTTTACTTTATTTTTTGCTTATTGTTGTGTTCTGCATTGTTTTCTACTTTATTTACTTTCAAGCATTACTTCACGCTTTTGTTCTTGTTTTTAAATTATATGTTGCAAAAGGCTATATAGATGCTAATTAAGTCCTTGTCTGATCGACTAGACCATTCAGAGCACCTTGTATCTGCACATACCCAACATGGCCCTCCTATGGGTACAAGGTCAAAACTATCACACCCACTGAACCCTTGGTGTTTTTTAGGCATCGATGTTTTTGGTTGCTACAGTTTTCTAGCACTAGAAGGAGGGTCTTTTGGTGCCTTTTCCATATGTCACGGTAGTTCTGTGAGCCTTCTACACCCTGATATGCATAAGCATAAACATGACACCCTTTTGCAGTTGTTTGTGCCTTGGGTGGTGTAGATCAGTTGCCTCGACAGTTCCTCAGGAGCCCTACAAAACACAAGACCTCTGATCACCAGTTAACTAGCCTATCTTATGAAGTCTTGCATGTGCTCTATACCCCATCATGCATGGTACAAATTGGTCACCTTGATGGTTCCTCAAGAACCCTGTGAGACATAAAACCTCTGTGATCGCTAGTTAGCTTGCTCGTCTTATGGTAGTCTTGCATGCGTTTTGTACCCCATCGTGCTTGGTACAAACTGGTCGCTTCGACAGTTCCTCAGGGACCCTGCAAGACATAAATCTTTTTGTTGTGAACTAAGCCTGTCTTACAGTAGTCTTGCACATGCTATGCATCCTATCATGCATAAGCATAAACGTGACATCCTTTTGCGGTTGTTTACACTTTGTGTGGTGTAGATCGGTTTCCTCGATGGTTCCTTGGGAATCCGACAAGACGTAAAGCCTTCTTTTTTTTCCTATTTTCTAGTTTCCTTTGTTATTTTGTGCTCTTTTGCATAACTTTGGCACTCTTTTGTAAAACTACTTGGCTTAAAATGGCTTTTTCAACTACTGCTACCAATGCCTTGAATGTGGAAGTTCCCTTCAACATTGAAGTTCCCATCATGGTTCAAGGCATTACTAGTGATGAACGACCATTGAACCCGATGCTAGAAACACATCAATCTCTCAAAATACAAAATTGAGGACCTGAGGTATTGTCCTAGCAACATGAGTGTTATAGCTTTCTCTATGCAAAGGTGCAAGAAAATCTACCCTTGGATGTACACGAACTAGAAGACAAATGTAGCTTCGAGTTCGCTTACTGTAATGGGAAGGAGTTTGTTCCTACTCCCAACATTTCTTTACCTTTAACGCAAGCATATCAAGGGCTTCTAGACCAACTAATCTAGTTGGCTAGGCTTAGGAAGCAACAGGACACAGTGTCCAACCAAGATGATGCTTTCCAGGATGGACAGGAGGAACTTGATTTCCAATCAGATGAGGGGGGTCCAACCAACCCCATTCCTATCCCTCCTACCCAGTCCTTCTAGGCCAAGCCTTTTTCTATTACCGCCCCCTTTTTAATTACACCCACACTTCTGCAACCCACAATTACAACTACTATGGGTAGTCATGCAAATCCTATGGTGTTTCAATGCCAGCTCTTGCCTATTTTACCTATCTTGTTTGCAGCTACTATTCCTTTTCAAACTGCTCAATAGTCTATTCCTACAACACTTCATACATCATTCGCAACTACCCTACCACATGTGCATACCATGCCTACTTCACAAACATACACAACTTCTATTTCTATTCCTACATTCACATCTGTTCCACCCAATATGGCGGGCCCCGACCCGTCTACATGGTGTGCCCCATTTGCTTCTTTACCTACCCCACAACCATCGCAGATGTCTCACTACATTCACTCTCAAATCCACTAAGCCTCACAAATGGTACACCCAACACGAGGCTATGGTCTACACTACCAACGACCCAAGTAGTCTATCTGGCAGCCCAACCCATAGTTTCTACTCTAACAACACCACACATAGGGTGGTGGACAACACAAGCAACACCACTCGTAGGGGTTGTCCCAATAGTACCATCGATGGGTCACACTACCACAACCACCATACCACAGGTGGGAGCTACCTCCGCAGCTCCCCAACCATCCACAACATCGCCAAGTTTGGACCAAGCTTTCTAGCTCATCTAGACCCTCACTAAGGAAATAAAATGCCTCAAGGCTACTAGGTCTGACACGGTACAAGTCATGTACTTCTACCAAGATGACCCCATCAGCCCTGCAATCCCTTCTTTGACACTACCCCCAGGGATGTCTCTCCCACACTTTACGAAGTATGATGGGGAGCGAGATCCCAATGCACATCTTGTTACCTTCAGGTCCAAATCTTTTCTATTGCAATAATGGCCACACATGATCATTTGCATCTTCACCATGTCCCTACCTAGGAAAGCCTTGGATTGGTACCGAACGTTGCCATGCTCATCCACTTCAACTTTGGAAGAGCTACTGACCTAGTTCATGACATGCTTCAAGTACAATTTGAAGCTAGAAACCATGCTAGATCAGTTGATGGCATGAAATAAGACCCCTTAGAACTAGTCCAGAATTTCATCCAATGTTGGAGTACAACCCTTAACGAAATCCACAAGCCCATTGCGGAGGCCCACCTACTGGCCATCTTTAAGGGCATAGTGAACAACTTCATCAAGTCTAAACTATACTGTCTCGCTCCTCGCTCTCTTAGTCAGGCCTTCGCTCAGACTAAAAGCATACAGGATGTGGCTGAGGCAAGCAAAGACCTAGCCTACATACCTATAAAAACACCTTTGCTAAGAAGGAAAAGGGTAAAGCCCCAACAACCATATTGGCTGCTGTGGCAACCGAGGCTAAGCTCAAACCTAGCAACAATAGAAGCAAGAATAGCAAAAAACCAGCCATACCCCCAGCTAACCCTGCACCCAAACAGGGCCACATGTCATAGCCTACTATGCCCACACCTAAGATATCTGCACAACCCAAACCCAACATTGAGTGCAAAGGCCGTTCAAAGTACACCCCACTACCTCTTAAGCCTTTGAAACTTCTAAAGAAGCTATTGGCAGCGGGATACTTTCAGCACAAGAAGATGTTGGAAGAAGAAATCACAAAACATCAATGCTACTATGAGCTCCTTAGAAACCCCTCTTTGGCCCTGCCCAATGAGCCTCCAGGTCCTAGGGGTTTCAGGCTAGACAAGTTTTGTGACTACCACCAACATTGTGGTCACAACACGGATTATTTTCTAGCATTGCAGGATGACATCCAGAGATTAATCGACCAAGGGAAACTAGTGCTAAACAAAAGTAACTTGGTAGGCCTCAAAAACCAATCTATGTATGTCTACATAGATCCCCTCAATGCCAACAACACTAGTTACATAATAAACACCATCGGCATCGACAGTGATCCTAAGCCACCCCAGCAGCCATTCATGGTCCATGTGCTTCAGCGTAGTGCACCAGTACCATGAGTGGCTAATCAAAGCTTGCAACAGCCTTTCATCCTGAGAGTCCCTTCATGGGCATCCACCTTTGCACCACCCATTGGCAGGGCCACACAGTCCCATCCATTAACACCTCTAGCTCCATTCGTCATCAAGGGGCCGATGCCCTCAACGACCCCCATCCCACGCAAAACCACTAAACAACCTTCTTGCCCTGCAAGGCGAGAAGTCCACTTCACAGGCAAGACTTCTAAGGAAAGTACCATCCAAGGTACTCCCAAGCCTACATCTTCACTCCCTACATCTATGCCTTCATAACCAAAGATGAAGGTCAACACGACCACGTAGCCTGCATCACTCTACCAACAAGGATCTGAACCCAGATCCAAAGTCACTCCTTGAGAAATTCATCTTTTGGGATGAATAGAAAAGGAAAGCGTCAAACAACGGGGTGGACAAGGCCTCTTAGATGCCCTCACATAGGTCAAACAAGCTCTAAAACAAAAAAAAACACTACGTTGAGCTTTTACGGCCTGATCTTGTTATCTACTCCACATTGTGAGGCTCTAATCCGCATGTTGATGGCAACCTTGGTCATCGAAGACATGCCAATGGAAAAAGAAGTGATCTACACAGTCGTGCTTCCCTCTACACTTGTGGGGTTAGAACAACCTCAACTAACCTTTCATGATGAAGCCATTAGAGAAGACCCTAAGAGGGATCGAGTGACGATGACGTCCCTTTTCATCATAATTTGGGTCAGCCAACACCGGATCCTAAGGGTACACATTCATGATGGGGCCACCACAAATGTCATCCCCTTCCCCATTGTGGACAAGCTGGGCTTGGTTGACCAGATCAAGCCCACAACGACATCATGCTTGAGGTCATTCAATGGGACGCGAGTCATGGTAAAGGGCACTATTCACATAAACTTCGTAGTAGGGGACTAGTTCCCCATAGATGCAACATTCACCATGGTCGAGAAAATGCCTAGGTTTAACCTTATCTTGGGGATATCATGGTTAGCACAACTTAGGGTTGTCTCCTCATCCATACACTAGGAAATCCACTACCTTACGTAGGCAAACAAGTGGTGATCCATGGTGATAGAGTAGCAACGCAAGCGATTCACAATGTAGGCATGGAAGAAGGCTCAAAGGTCATAACTTCTGAGAATGAAGTGCCTATTACAACTTACACTAACTACCCAGTAGAGGGGTCGGCTCAGCGTGCTGATCCCCAAAACGAAAACTCATTGACTAAGTTGCCCTTGCAAGTGGGAGGCGACGACATAGATGAAGGCCCTAGTGGAGTGCCTTGACCTTACACCTCACTCAACCCGCGTCGGGTTAGGAAGTAGCTTCGCCTAGCATAGCAACCCCACTACTTCTTTCCTACACACTGCTCATATGCTTTTACGCAATGGCCTGAAACGTCCTAAAAATAGTGATGTGCAACGACCCGAAATGGCCTAAAACTAGCAATGTGCATTTACACAATGGCTCAAAATGGCCTAAAACTATGCTACGGCCTGAGATGGCCTAAAACTATGCTACGCTATGGCCCGAAATGGCCTAAAACTAGCATAAGTTATTAGTAAGCCATTGTTCAAGTTTTTGATGCATCGTCTCTTTGGCATGTTATGCAATGACCCAAAATGGCCTAAAACTAGCACATGAAAGCATGAACATTCTATACAAAACGTGCATATGCAATACACAAGTTAGCACAAGATACTTCTGCTTTATTCAAAACTATTTCCTTTCAAAAAATGTTTGCAAAATTGGTTATACAAAAATTTTCAAAAATCCAAAATTTCAAATTTTCAAAAAAAATCCCATGCGGTTATGGATTGTCTCTATTCACATCATTTTCGCCATCCACTCCTGCATCATTACCTTGTCCCTCACCGGCTCTTCACTCCCTCCCTCTACGGGTGCTGCACCATCACCTGGGGCCTACATCGTGGGGGTGAAGTAGTCAATTAGGTCAACAAACACAAACTACAACCAAGCATAAACATTGACACGGTAGAAAGCAATTAACCTGAGAAGGTCCCACATCTATCTCAAATGGTATCTGATCTAAATCGAGCTCAGGGTGATGCCAAACCTCCTTTGTCATGATATCTACCCAACGGCTTCTGTCTGGTGCATCATTTACTGCAGCAGCTCTCTCCCTTTCAATGGGTGTCCACCTTGATGGCCCTAGAGAAAAGGAGATGGTCATAGTCTCTCCTGTGGGAAGGACCACCTTCTAGTCAAAAGATTTCATGACCTTGACCTAATCTTTAAACTTGGTGTAAGCCTTAGAAGCATCAATGGCATTTACAAATGCTTCATACATAAATGCCTCCACAGCAGTGTCTTTGTACAATTTATGATGGGCAGCATTTTCCAATTTATACATATGTTTATGGTTTCTTTGGGTCTACCCCCATGCGTAAACCTTGGTGCTAAATTCTTTTAGGTCCTGACACTTCTAGTCCAGTAGGTCCATATGCATCCACTACTCTATCAGTTCGTGGGTAGTCTCAACATTCTAGCATAAAACTATCCAAAACCTAGTGTGGTCAACCACAGCTGTGCACCAACCCTCATTGTTAGTGCTACAGGACATGAGGAACTCATTCCTCAACTTGAGGTCCTCCACCTTGACCCTCAAGTCAACCTCTCTTTACTCTACCTTCTGGGCTCATTTCCATAGCTCCTCGTTGGTATGCTTACATTCCCACAAGGAGCACGCTAAGTGCAAAGTGCATTTGCAGACCTCGTCGTATGCATGACGAGACACCTCAATTACATATGGGGGGAATGTGGTCATAGCACCAACTTTCAAAGGTCGTGTCGAGTCCCATTTAAGTCAAGAGGCTACCGTGACACAAAGAACACACTAGTCGCATTAGCATAGCATAAGTAGCAAACTACAGAAACTTTAGAATAACAATTCGAGAGCAAACAACACTACTACTTACCTACTTCGGGGTCCACCTACTGAAGGTGATTAATCATGTTGTCAACAATCCCCTTCATAAACACAAATCTGTTGGGGATTTCTGCCCAAGGTCCAGTGTGAACCGGAGTGTGTTCTGTGGCATCAGTGATAGCACCTATCACATAACCAAACACATTAGAAATGATCAAAATGTACTGTGACAAGGTAGACATATTATCGAACTCACCAACATTCGGTTGTGGTCTCTCTTCCAGCTGACACAAAACAATGCCGGAGGCCTAGCCAAAAGTTCCTCCTAGGTCCCTATGGACCTCCTCTTCATGTGCTGGTGCTTTTCCTTTGAGGAGACCAGTGTCTTGTTTATTCAAGGGATACTCTTTAGTAGGAGGATTCTCCCTAATGATGATAGCCCCTACCTTAGCTGCAGGAGCTCCCTTCTTCTTGACTAGAGCCACTCTCTCCAAAACTGGGGACTCCGTGTCTTTATTCATCGTCCCCACCTTAGGAGCCGACACCTCTTCATCGCCTTCGTCTACATTAGCTCGAAGCAAGTTAGCCTAAGGTAGATGCTACACTATGCTATGTCACCTAGCATAGCATAGCATAGCAAAAAACAACAAAGTAAGCATTGAATGAAAGCACTTACCAATAAAATGTCATGTCCTCTCTAGTTTGAGCCATAGTCTTCGCCCCTCCTCCTCCTCCACGCAAAGGGTTTCCTTAGCCGGAGGAGGCCTCTTCTACTGCAACTTGCTGCACACTGTTTTAGCTATGAAATATTCTCCCTATGATACGCTACCATCCATGGTAGAGGACATCTCTCCTACACTATCCTGGCCGCAAACGTTGTGAGCCACCTGATCCTTAGTCATTACGGAAAGTGACTCCCCAATTATATCTAGAGGATCTTGGGCTCATATGGTACAAAAGACCTGGCAAATCCATGGTTTGGAAATCTGGTCATGATTTCGCATGATCCAACCTCCTCTCTCCTAAACCACCAGGAACTCCGGGAAATGTTTAAGGCAGCCTATATAAAAGGCGTAGTGGATGTTGGAAAGGGACTCTATTTTTGTATGGTGCCCCAAGATCTTAGTCTGTAAGCCTTTACATAGATACTCAGCCTAGTTATAATGTGTCCCCTCCTCCATAATCTCATGCATTATCTAGGGCTGCTCAAGCCCCAGGACATTTCCCTAGGTAAGCAGCTGGGGGAATGTGTGAGCATGAAAAATAGGGTAGAACTCCTTGGCAGGTCCTTCCTTGAGCTTCTCCATAGGGAGCCCCTTGCGCTCATTGGTGATCCATAACCACTCCTGGAGGTCTTTCTTCTAGAGGGTAAACTCCATCTTGGATTTCAACCCTATCGGATTGCCTTTGGCAAGGACACCGAATAGATCCATGAACAGCTAGTCATTGATGTCAATGACCACCCACACACCATGCACGCACAAGCAAAAGTAGCTCACCTTGTCAGAAAAGGATTCGACCAGGGTGAGCATCTCAACTACAGGAACGTTCAGATTCAGGGCCAGGAATAGATCTAGAAACCTCGCCTTTTCGATGTTCTGGAGTAGGGAGTTTGAGGCCCTACTATTCAACCAGTGCTGGCTCTTTTCTACTTCCCTCTACTTGAAGTAGAAATTCGCCCCTTGTCCCTTGGCGGTTACCATCATCACCTCCTTAGGCTTCTTTGCCTCTGCAATAGGTTCATAAAATGTTTAGCATAAACACGCAGGAAATTTAAAATTTGCAAAGACACTTAATCATGTGGCACTTACCGCTTGACCTACCAGGTTAGTATGGCAGTGGGAACTATGGGAGTTCAACCAGAACTTGTTCAACCGTGATCATTTTGAAGGGTTTCACCCACTCCTCATCCAACTAGCCCTACCTTCTACACTAATCATAAAGGGGAGAATATATGTCTGGATAGGTATGGTATTCACCCCTACATTGACCAATCACACCTGCCCGTAGGTTTTTAGTAGAAGATAACTCTTGTAGTGATAGTTGTGCCATGGCCAGTAGACCTCATTGATCATGAACACCATCCTCATTGAGGAAGAACCTTGTAGCAAATGCATACTATTAGCATTAGGCCACTATGGCCAATGTCGCACAAACATAGAAGAATAAGGCTGTGAAACTCACCCGTCAACAAAGTAGACAGTTCCCTGAGGGTTCTGAAAGCACATCATCATAAAACGTGCAAGGAACAATGTGTTGAAGTGGTGGTAGCAACTATACTTAGTCATCTCCCAAATCTAGGCCAAGCACCTTAACCTTGTTGGGCGCTGATTGGTCCTTCTGCCCGTCCGCTCACAATTGCCTCATCGATCAGAAACCTTAGAATGCCTTGACCTACCCCAAGTAAAATGGCTTCTGTTATGCCAGCTACCTCCTCCTCCTCCAAGGAGGACCAAATGATCACACTGAAGTGGTCAAGGAGGAAGTGTAGGAAGTCCTATGCCCCCTTCCTGAACCAAACCCCTCACTCTCCCAGGTGTATCTGGGGAGGAGGAGCATTAGCCACAGGTCTACTCACATGACACAGGACCCCTCTAATTTCCAAAATAATCATCCTGGGACTTAGCCCCACCCTACACAACACAATCAGTATCATATCTAAAGGCAATACATGTGCAACGTAGCAACAACATAGCATAACCCTCTTCACGGCACATAGCATAGCAAGGGCGTGAAAGCCTAGCATAGAAAGAACATGCAAATAGCCTAGCGTAGCAATAGAAAAATTGACGACATACCCTAGCAAAACACATGTCACACTATCGCATCGCACGTGGCCTAGCCCTCCTAAAGGTTCCACATTACACCATTCAAAGGTCAAGCAACTTAAACTGCCTAAGCCCCCATGGTTATGACAACCACAACAGTGGTAGTTTCAGCGGCCTTGCATGCAACTATGATGTAACATTTATGCATCTTCCATGACCGAAACGGCGATGGCGACAATGCAAGGGCCAAAATGATGCGACAATAGAAAACACAAGTAGCCAAGAATGGATGCAAAGCTAATAGGATGCAAAACAAAAGTAGAGAATAATAGAAAACACAAAACGAAAAAGCAAAGGAAGCACGGTAACCTACTGGGTTAACGATGTGCTCTTCCACATTGCAACGCATGCTTGTGTCATGCACCCTAGGGTCTTCTTCACTTCCTCAATCTTTGTAAGTGCCAAATGAGTCTTAGGAGCCATTGTCCTGCTTGCAAAGTTATACTCTTCACTGTAAAAACTCACCTCACTAGTCGCTAACACAATTGCTTCGTGCTCCAAAATCACCTTGTGATCCGATTTGGGCTCTACACTCTTAAGGTGAGAATGGCAAAATTGTCAGGCTTTAACCTCTATTTATGGTCATAATGATAAGATGGGTAAACTTACCACTCTCTCTCACTGATTAATGCGGAGTGCGCTGTACAACGTAGCATGCTCGCCACGACATCATAGCACTATTAGCATTAAATCCTTGACATGCTTCGAGTCAGCTGCTTGCTTTCCTGAAAACAAAAAATATATATTTGTTTTCATTATGGGTTTGAAAAGACCTTAAACTAGCAATCCTGGCAATCGCAGCGCAACTAGTCCAAAAATACTTTAAAATAGCAATCCTAGCGTAGTTGCACCTCTAATAGTCCAAAAAGACCCTAAACTAGCAATTTTGAATTGTTATGCTCACAATCCGCAATTCCACACTCTTACATAGGCAATTTCACATCTTCTCATAATTTTGCATTTCTATGTTGGCAATGCTACACTTTCTAGCAATCTCGTAATTTCGTGTCAACAGTTCGCTTTTTTGCATTAACGGTTTCACATTTCTCATACCCACAATTTCCCATTTCGTATACTATCATTCTACATGTTGAAACTTTGCATGTTACAATCTAGCAGTCCAAAATGACACTAAACTAGTAGTCTGGCATTTGCATATTGATAGTTTCATAGCTTCACACTTTGCATCAGCAATTTTACATCTTTAGTGGTTCTACACTCTTATGCCTTGGTGGTCCACCATGACCTTAAACTAGAAAACTTTCAATCTTTGCATCATCACACATCACAAGTTGCATCTCATCACTACTTTGCAAATTTCCATTATACAAAATCTCTGCCAATGGATGCCTCTTAACCTACCTTGTATCTCATGTTGGCAAATCAAACAAGAGATGGAAATCCATTGCGACCTCTCCACATCCTTAATGTTAGCAGGGCCACATGGCAAGCTCGCAAGATAGTTGAATCCTAACATGATCGACTAGGTGTCAACCACAACTAACACTATAGTAGCCTTAGAAGCATCCCCAGATATAAAAATGCACAAAAACATAGCCAAGATTCTAAAAGACAACATCAATGTCTTCACATGGTTATATAGTAACATGTCGGGTCTAGATCCGTAGCTAATTCAACACAACATCGTCTTAGACCCACACATGAAGGCATTCAAGCAAAAAGCTCATAAAGTTAAGCCTGAAATCACACTAGCTATAAGGGATGAAATTACCAAGCTATACCAAGAAGGTTTCATCCATGCAGTTGACTACTCAGAGTGGGTGTCCAACATCGTTGTGGTTTTGAAGAAAATGGGAGGAATATGCATCTGTATAGACTTCCGAGACTTGAACAAGGTAACGATCAAGGACAACTTCCCACTTCCAAGCATTGATTAGCTCATTGACACCATGGCTAGTCATTCTCTACTATCCTTCATGGATGGTTTCTCTGGATACAATCAAATCTACATCAACCTAGAGCACCAGCTATCAACAACCTTCATGCCCCCATGGGGGACCTTTTGCTACACCATGATGCCTTTTGGGCTTAAGAATGCTGGAGCAACATACCAATGAGCCATCACCTAAATTTTTAGTGACTATATCCTAGAAACATTAAATGACTACATGGATGATATAGTAGTCAAGTCCAAAGAGGCAGATGATCACCCACGCAATCTAGGAGTAGTCCTCAAGTGCTGCCAAATGCACGACTTATGCCTCAATCCTAAGAAATGTGTCTTCAAGGTGAAAACTAGATACATGTTAGGGTTTGTAGTATCGGAGGCTAGAATATGGATGGACCCTGACAAATTCAAGGCCATCATCAACCTGGCACCTCCCACAAACCTTAAGGAGCTACGTGGATTTCAAGGTAGGATACAGTTCATTCGAAGGTTCATAGCAAGGTTGACTAACAAGTTACACCCCATGCAACATCTTCTAAAGAAGGGGGTTAACTTCAAATGGAAAACCCAGTGTCAACAAGCCTTCGATGACCTGAAGAAGGAGCTTTCGCACCTCCTAACCGTGCATCCACCACAAAGGGACAAACCCTTCTTCATCTACCTCGCCACCTCTGACACATCTGTCGTGGCACTGCTATGTCAGAAATGAGATGACGGTTCTAAGATACTAGTGTATTATTTGAGCCATGCACTAATAGTGCACAAGGAGAAATATAACAAAGTGGAGAGGCATTACCTTGCCTTAGTGTTCGCACTAAAAAAATGGAGGCATTACCTATTTTTCACTATAACCAACATCATTTGCAAAAGAAATATACTTCGGGCTATCACTAACAACCTATACAAAAGTAGTAGGATATCCCAATGGAAGGCAATAACTACAGAGTTCAATTTACACTATGTAAGTCAATCGTTGATGAAGGGTCAAGCCATAGCAACCCAACTCATAGCCTCGCCCATCGATGACTAGGCCACCATAGACCTTGAATTCATGGATGAGCACGTTAGCAATATCGACATTGTCCCATCGCATCTCGAAGTCACTATCACTTTACATGAGGAGGTAGCATAGCTACCATCATCACGTTGCCCTCTAAGGAAATGCATCTATCTGCTTATCTTTTTGTGTTCCCTTGCACCAACAATGTGGCAGAATATGAAGGGCTGCGCAGAGGCCTCTTAACTACGCAAGCACTGCACATACAACACCTAGCAATCCAGGGAGATTCACAACTAGTTGTAAATCAAATCATCGAGGTCTACACCTGCAAGGCTACACACCTACAACCGTACTATGACTTAGCAAAAACCCTGTTTAAGCAATTTGCAACCATAGATGTGCAACATGTGCCACGCAACGAAAACACCATGGCATATGCATTAGCTATTTTTGCATTAAACATTCCATCACATTCCTTTGCAAATCTACCAACTTTGATTATTAAATGTGCAAGGCCTATCACTTATGTGGAACAGGTGGCCTTTGTCAATGCTGTGGATACCCAGGAGTGGTATGCCGACATCAAAACTTACCTATAGCATGGCGAACCCCCAAGTGGATTGACATCTTCCTAGAGAGATGAAATTTGTAAGCGTGCCTAGCAATACATGCTCATGGGAAATGACATCCTTTGCCAACGTTCCTACGATGAGTTATTGCTAGCATGTGTGGGTGGGGAGCAGGCGCAGAAGGTAGTTAATGAAGTGCATGAGGGGCTGTGTGGTGGACACATAGCACCCAGGGTTATGGCTACAAAAATTAGACACCTAGGGTACTACTGGCCCCACATGAAGCATGACTGCCTGTAAAAATTCAAGATGTGCAACACGTGCCAGAGATACGGAAACCTCATAGACGTAGCACCTACGGACCTGCATCCAACACAAATCACGTGGTCCTTCCAATGATGGGGATTAGACCTCATAGGGCCTATCATGCCTAAGTCCTCTACATGGCATAGTTTCATCATCACCACCACTGAGTACTTTACTAAGTTGGTGGAAGCTATCCCCTTAAGGAAGAAGACGTCTCAGCAAATCTTCCATTTCATCCTAGACAACATCATAATGAGATTCGGGCTTCCAATGACTATTGTGACCGACAATGGGCCACAGTTCAGCAGTACGAAAACCTGAACCTTCTGCAATAATATAGGCATTAAACAATCATTCTCATCCCCCTACTACCCAAAGGCAAATGGATAGGTGGAGGCTACAAATAAGTCCATCATCAACTTGCTGAAGCATATGCTTAACAACAGCAAGAGGTAGTAGCATGGGAAAATCCTCTACATTCTATGGGCCTATCAGACGATGTGCAGGACTGCAACAAGTAAGACTCCTTATAGCCTTGTTTATGAATCTAAAGCTCTATTACCTCTTGAGTTGCAGGTACCATCACCCCAAATGATCCTTTCTGACATCATGAGTGAAGCCCAAAACAATGAGTCACGGATCATCAACCTTGACTCCATAAAGGAGGAGCATGCGTAGATGCTGAGACGAATCAAGCACTATTAGAGTAAGCAGCAACAACAGCACTATGGAGACCCACATCAATGGCTAGTTCAGAAGGGAGACCTCATCCTCAAGGTCATCCATAAGCACGTGAGAAAATTCTCAGCCAATTGGGAAGGTCCTTACGTGGTCACTAAATCCTTTAGGAATGGAGCCTTCAAGCTGGCAAACATGGATGGCAATGAGTTTTCCAACCCGGTGAATCACTCATACCTCAAGCCATACTACATATGAAGCACAACGGTAGCCACCACCATCTACTACGATGATAAACTAGCAATAGCACCGAGCAGTGTCTACAACGACATTAAACTAGTGGCATCGAGCACCGTCTGCTATGATGTTAAACTAGAAACAACAACAAGTAGCATCTGCTACGATTTTAAATTGGCATGTACGATCTATTGGGACCTTAAACCAACACACGGTCTACCCAGACCTTAAACTGGGTTCACGTCACATCCCCAGCATGCACCAGCACCAAGTACACATCAAACGAGTGGGTGTGATGCCAATGCGCGGGTGGGCTGTCGCATCTCCAAAATGAAGTTCATGATACAATGGGAATGTGGCCTGGAACATATGCAATCCTGCCACCCTTGGCATCATGCTAACCCTCTAGATATGTGGTATCACATCACACTAGTCCTCCGGGCCTACCGTTGCCATGGCCCTTTGCCATAACAGTAGCTCCTTGGGCAATGCCTGCCACTGGAGTTCCGGAAGTATTATGGGCTAGCCACAATATTGTTATCCTCTATCCCCCTACCAACAACATTTGGCTATGTGGTACCTAATCCCATAGCTAAACTAGGAATGCATGCCCCTGGCAGGGATTCTAGTGCTTCTGCACTCACACCAGCGCCTTCGAGGCTGGTTCCTCCATGCTAATTCTGTCAAGCCTGCTACTAGCCTTCCTAGTCTAGACATCGTACACCAACAATGATGTCCAATAGCTTCAACAATGCCAACAGCTAGCATGACCTTTGTCCCTGAGGACATAGCTTGTGATAACAACAAATGCTACGGCGTTGCGAAGTGAGTGCCTCAACTAGCTTGACTACTATAAAGTGAAAATTCCCATGATGTGCGTAACACAGCTTACCACATTGGAAACACCATCACAAACTCCATGACATGCATAACACATCTCGTCACATGGAAAGCATATGTAGGTAGGTCAAAACCCTACATGGATGTAATGCAACTCATCCTGGGAATGACACTTGTCCTATAGGAGGTTAAAGATTAGCTAAAGCAAAGGTGAAAATGCACACTACTTCCTCAGAGCACTCCGACGATGGATTCGGCTAAACCTCATCCTTTCCCTTCTCCTATACCTCCTTCCTCCCTACCTCACTTCTTCACTCTAATGCAACACTCTCAAGTGTAGCCAAGAGACATCTTGACACTCACCGAGTGACAAACTCAACATTTTTCCTACTATGGTGTTTTGTATTCTTTGTCAACATCCATCAAACCCATTCTCCAGACATCAACAAAGAGGGGCCAATAAAACACCCCCAAAAAATTTTGAAGTCATTCTCACTTCACCAGGCCTTACAATTCTCATAGAGCTATAGTAGTTCTTCAGGAGGAGAACGCTCTAAACTCAAGCCGACCAATTCAGCAAATTTTCTACTTTGGGTGTAAACAAACTCTATAGATCATCCTACCTGTCCACCCAAGTAGTTTGCCCAACCAACAGCCTACTTAGAAATGGTACACAGAGTTGATAGTAGCACTCAGGATGCATGAAATAGTTCAGCAAGTTTTCTAAGTCACAAAGTCTTCTACGCTACGCTACGCCTCACTATGTAGCATAGCAAGCTTCAGAAAATGATTGCAAAACAAAGTGCCATGCTATGCTACATAGCGTAGCATAGCATGGAAATAGCTAAACAACCAGTTCCCTCACCCAACTTCAAGTTCTTCAACAATGTCCATCTCTATCAAGAAGCGGTAGACCATGTTTGCTGCTATGCTACGCTGAGCTACATGGTGCAGCGAGGCATAGTAATCTTGCGGAAGAGACAGAAGGTAGCTCAAAGGGAAAAATCAGCAAGTTTAAAGATTTCGCAATGCAAGAAGCAAAGTTTGCAAATTGGCCAAGTTTTTGCGACTAAGGGCAGACACTACGCTATGCTATGCTACATAGCGTAGCATAGCATAGCAAGTACGTAGCACACATGTAGTGAAACGCAGGACAACATGTTATGCTACACCAAGCATGCTACGCTATGAAACACAGCAAAGCATGCGGGTGGTTGTGTGACATCAATTCACTTCACCTAATTGGACCGTTGGCACACGTCTCCAAACACTAATGACATAATTCTAGTGTGGCAAGCTCACAGTTATGGCATAGTAGACTCACAATCATAACATTCATGCAGGTCCAACGGTCATGCATGGCACGTGCAGCACAAGAAAGTAAATGTGGGCCTAGGGCACATGGCATCTAAAATGCCTCTTTCATGCACCCTTGGTCCTATAAATACCCCAACAAGTAGCATTCAAGGGGTTTGAATTTTTTTTGAGTTTTCTACTTTTCCTCTCTCTGGCACTCAAGTTCTCTTCCTGGCACATTGTAACATCGAGCATTGTAAGCTTTCTATTTGACACTGCAAATAGCTAGCATTCTCAGCTGACATTTTGTTCTATCCCCCTTCTACCACCTTGGTAGAATCCCCACATTGTCAGCACCTAAGTCTACGCCCAAGCGCACAACCTACTTTGCTCTACACATCCTGGTTACTCTCGGGATCTCTGCACTCCATCATGTTGTGCAACCAACTGTATCCACCCTGACAAAGCAAACTTGTAGCTTCAGAATAGTGCATTTTTCTAACTACATTTTACTTTGTTTCCTGCTTATTGTTGTGTTCTCCATTTTTTTCTGCTTTATTTACTTTCAAGCATTAATTCGCGCTTTCATTCTTGTTTTCAAATTATATGTTCCAAAAGGCTATATAGATGTCAATTAAGTCCCTGTTTGATCAACCAGACCATTCAGGGCATCCCATATCTGCACACACCTAGCACGACCCTCCCATAGGTACAGGGTCAAAACTATCGTGCCCGCTGACCCCTCGGTGTTTTCCAGCCATCAACATTTTTGGTCATCACAACTGGGACTCTAGGTAGGTATGTTTTCTTCTGTTCTTGTCTAGCATAGGATGAGCAACTACATAAGCCATTAGGGCCACCATTTTGATAAGATTTTGGAGTGGGAAAGATTTGATTTTGGTGTTGGGTCTCTTGGCTTGATTTCTTTCACATTATGTCTTGGAGTTTTGTCATAAATTTGGGATATCCAGGGTGTTACAAGATTTTTGGGGCTTGCCATTTTTTTGGAATTACTATTTTCCTTGGCAATGGCATGACCAGCATGAGTGATGGGCAAGGCATGCTCAAACCTATGAAATTTCTTATTTTTGATGTGATTTATTCATTGGTGTGAGTAACCCAGGGCAAGCCCAACATGAGTGGTGAAGGCATGAGTGGTGAAAGCATGAGTGATGAGGAGGTGAGCATGGGTGTAGGGGTTAAGAGGATGCCATTTTTGTTGAGTGGGGGGAATAGGGTGTGAGCACCCCAAGAAAACTGATTTTTTCCAATTTGCATGAGCACCCTAGGAAAATTGATTTTTTCTAACTTTTTCCTGGGCATGAGCACCCCAAGGGAAGTTCATGTTTGTTGATTTTTTCCTGGGTGTGAGTACCCCAGAGAAAGCTACGATTTTTGTGTCTGGAGCAAAACTACGATTTTTGTGTCTAGAGGAAAACTACGATTTTTGTGTTTGGAGGAAAAATACAATTTTTGTGTCTAGAGCTACTTCTCAACTGCTTCTACAGTGTTACTTGTGCCATTGCATGATTTACAGCATGAGCCGTGTTTGTGGGTTGCAGCGTTATCTGTGTTGTGAATGTGTTCCTAGTCATTTTCACTGCAACTTGCACTACAACGTGAATTCCCTGGGAACTAGTGCGTGAGTAAATTATTTGCTCAATGTTGCTAGTTATTTGTACCCTTTTGTTTTTATTTTCTTTTGTTACACAGTGAATGTACATGTTTTGCATTTGGACTTGTTTGTTGGTTTACCATGAAATGAATTTTTAAATGTACCTCAGCGAGCGTTAAATTCATCAAATAAACATTGATGTCCTTGTCTCATGGGGTGGACTTGCGTGTGTTGAATATTATTTATTTTTTGGGATAATTTATTTTCCTTATTTTATTTTATTTTTAATTTATATGTTTTATATATTTTAATTCACTTCCCTAAGGTTCTAGTGCTATGCAAGGGACTTAAGCCTTTTCTCCTGATGGTTGAACTTGTCGGTGTGCTATCTTGGTTTGGCCTTTTGGGATAGAACATGCCTAGTTATGACATGCAGATCAAGCTGGATGTAATATGGTTTCATCCAAATGTTGGTGCATTTCTATCATTTATCTTGTAGAATTTCAACATTGTCATATGGTCTCATTTGAGTGTGCAGCTGACTCGTGATATCATTGAGACCATGTTTCCTAGCTCAACACGAGGTATTTTAGCCTTCATTGTTAACATAGACAAGGGACTATATATAGTCAAGGGAGGTGTTCCTAAAGGTCCTAGATCCACATGTCCTCTGACCTGTGTGTGGAGATTATTGCCTTGTAGCCATTACAACAATAGTATCACTCTTTTTCTAGCTTTTCGTGTGCATACGTTGTTCCAAAATCTGCTTGGAACCGTGTATAGAGTAGACAAGTATGCTCTTTCATACTCATCTTAACTTTAGTTCATTTAACATTAGATCATTGTTTATGTATGAATATGTTGCCTTCACAGGCCTCGTGTTGATGAGCATGGATTGCATGAGGATGATAGCAGGCTTTCCTTAGCGTGCATAGCCTTGGAGGCATTCATGATAAGCCCCACTCTTTGTGCTGTGGTGCTAGATCAAACCAAGGGTGTTATTATCAATTATCCTAGGAAATTTTCTAGGGCCTTTGAACGTTGTAAAGTTCACGACTAGCTGCATGAGGATTGGCCTCTTGATGGGCTAGTTTTTCCCCAAACAAATGTGCCTACTCCATTTGCTAATGGTAAATGATTTTGTTCCAGGCTTCATTTTCATCTCTATTACATCTTTGCTTATCATACTCTTAATTTTTTCTCCATGTTTTCTTTGTCTTTTCTACAGTGTTTTTTTCCTTTGATGAGGTTACCATCATATCCGGGCACACTGAGGCCACTCTTTTTATGAAGTTTGAAGAGATAGAGGAGTCACAATGGTGGATGCACAAGAAGGCACCTGAAAAAATCATCAGCTACCTTGCCAATGTGGGCTTGATGGACCTATTTAGTGCCTCGACTCCTAACATTCCCATGACTGAAATGGTTTCCATTGTTGACTCTTTTAACAATGATGTCTCTTACTTTACTACACGAGTTTGGGGAGTTAAAGTGTCTTTCCACCTAAGTGCCGAATTCTTTTCCAATCTTTTCAGCATACCAGTGGATGGTGCTAAGGTGGTAGTGGATAGGGCAACTAGAGAAGGCCATGTGATCAAGGAACTTGAAGACTAGCTAGGTGTACCATGGGGTCCTAATGGTTTTTCCATGCAATATTATACTTGTTTGACCAAGGTAAATTTTCTGTATCTACTCTTTAGAGCACGAGAATTTCCTAAGTCTCTTTCTCAGGTAAGAAGTCTTCAGGTTGAGTCTACACGTGTTATGCGCTCAGTCTTGGAGACTGGTATGTGCTACAATTGGGTGCAATTCCTTGGGTTAGGGCTCTGTGGAGAGATCATCAAGCTATGTTCCAATGTTGATGCTAGATCATATTTTACCTTTACCTTTTTCACAGGCTATCTCTGTAGGTTTGCTAAGTTCTTAGTGGTCTACGAAGATACCCATTATGTGTTAAGGGATCGTTCACAGTTGTCTCGCCCCTGGATCCGTCATCTATTTAACACCACTAGATCTCAAGACCCACCCGAAGGCATCAAAGAATCAGTCTCCATCACAACTATTAGGAGAGCTGAGCATTCGATTCAAGAGACCTTCAGGAAGGCCAAGGCCAAAGTGAGAAAGGCTTAACATTCAAGGGAACCTACTATGGAGGCGAGACTGCCAAAAGCAAAGAAGATCTAATTCATCTTACCAGGAGCAAGTAAGTATTCTTTTTTCCTTTAGTGTCTTTTATCGCTTTTTTAATTTATTTGCTTGCTTAAGTATGCGTACTTATTATGTCATGCTAACTTTAGATTTATATGGTGATCACAGAGGATACCCCTGAGAAGGAAAGGGAAGAATTAGCTCTGATGGGTGAGCCCAAAATGGTTATCACTAGGCTAAATGAAGAGGAGGAAATGAAAAAAGAAACAACTAAGGATATTCCCATATTATGGTGAGAGGATGAAATAGATGCCATGGAAGTGACACTTACTGAGGCATTGGATGCCCTTAAGAATTCAAGCGAGGAGAAAGGTGTACCGTCCAAAATCATCGGTCTCCGGCTGGAAGGAAACAGAGACTTGGAGATATCCGAACACGCACAGAAGACCCTACCTTCACTTGAGGTCAAGCTAGAAGAAATGAAGGTAGAGTACCTTGGGTGATCCGCGCATGGATCAGGCAAGGATTTCCCCAACGTACACCGAAGTGTTATACACTAGGTTATATGTAAACAATGTAACAGATGCAAAGTAGAGCGTAAACGGTGTAACTGATGTAAACGGAGCATAAACGTAAAACAGTGTAAACAGTAAACATGCAACAATTGATGGAAACTGTAACTGATTTTAGGAAGAAAATGTAGTAATATTACTGCAAAATGGGAGTTACAATGCACGAGTCTAACACAGTTGTGACTTCAACACAAGGCAAAGGAATAGCCCCGATGGATGCAGGGATGACTTTGGGCTGGTTCAAACTGCAGGCATAGTGTAGAGGTTGTATGCTCAATGTACAGGATTGAGGTCCAGCGTACAGGGTTCTCTGCTCTGGTTCTTAGCATCTCTGTTTTTCTCTTTGGTTTTTTCTCAAAATTTCCAACCATGATCTAATGAAAAATTGGGGTTTTTATACAGGTTTAGATGTTAGACTCGGGTTGGGTGACACGTGGCGCATTGATCGGGTGCGAAAGAATAAAATTTTATAAGTGTACAACATGCTGCATCTACTAAGCGTATACGCTGGGCGTATACGCTGTATCTGGTGGGCGTAGACTCTGGGCATATACGCTGAGCGTAAATGCTGGATGTGCTGGGCGTATATGCTAGATGTGCAGGATGTACATGCTCAGTGTATAGACTCCAGAATTCATGATGTTGACACCTGATGATTGCTCTACCCATGTGAGTTGACGCTCTATGCCAAGTCTTGCTCTGCAGTGCTGTTTCCATGGCATCTTCAGGGATTACATGTCGGGCGCATACATTAGTCGTACAGGCTGAGTGTACATGTGAGGCATGTAAGCGGGGCATGTACACTGGACGTATACGCTGGGCATATATGCTGTGGATATGTACGCTGGGCGTATATGCTAAGAAATGTGAACTTGAGCGTATACGTTGGGCTTATACGCTAAGAATGTGAACTTGAGAGTATACGCTGGGCAAATACGCTAAGAATGTAAACTTGAGTGTATACGCTAGGCATATACACTGAGAATGTAAACTTAGTAAAAACTAAGTATCTTGATCTTCGAAGTTGCCATGTTTGATATCCGTGGCGCCGTGGTCATCTGTGGGTCCCAGGGACCTACTTCTTATTAAGTTTGACTCCACTTGAAGCTATCTGTGGGGCCCTCAAGCTTTTAGTCATGCTGAGGAACATCATGAATTAGCCCGATTCTTGTTGGAGAAGTACTAAGCTCAAAATTTTGTGATGTTTCATTGGCCCCTCTTTGTTGATGCTTGGAGGAATCGACCCGAGAAGTGTCGACAAAGAAGTGCAAAACACCACAAGCAACTCGATAGAAACTTCGTCCTTTGCCATCTAACTAGACATCATCGCACCGTGTTCAGTAGTACATGGGATTATGGGAAATGGAGTTTGTATTTGATAGGGAAAGGGAAGCTGTGTGGATTCTGGAGGAATCAAGGTTGTGCATAGTGAAGGGGATGTGCTGGTCATGCTGATCCTTGTCAATAGCCATTGTGTAGCAGACTCGTAATCAAGGCATGAGATGTGCATCCTTTGGTGGAATAAGACTCTTGGTTAGTGTCCTAGAGGACTTTTTGGCAAGACCAAAGTCACATGATGATGCGTTGCATTCTTTGGAGGAACAGGGCCCTTGTTTAATGTTTTAGGGGGAGCCTGTTGGCGGAGAGCCAAATCCATGCAATGGGATATCACTTGATTGTTTTAGACATGAGAATTTTCTTTCAAGACAACTATTGTCCCATTTTTTTAATAAGCTTTGCTTTGATCTTGTACTCATGCTCAAGTGCTATGTTGTGTGTTGCAACTGCTTAAAAGTGTTATAGTGCACAATAGTGTGCTGAAAGTTTTGAGTGTACTGGGTGTATCAGAGGTGTGGCTAAGTAGAGTATGTTGATGAATAGATAGAAAATGTACCGGGAAATGGGGATGTACTAGTGAATGGCTTGATTTAGTCTTGCCACGTGTGCTGTGAACATCACCTCACCTTGCTGCTTATGACGAAGTGCATTCTTGGACGAACACCTCTGAGTGTCATCCTACAAACACAACTCTAAGAAGACATGAAAACCATGAGTGAGTAAGAAAGCTTAGACTTAAATAGCTACTGATGAAACAATGGCACCATATGAGATGTTAGGCATGGTATATGGCTGGCAGCAATGTTGTTAGGATCGGCCGATGGCTAGTGATGCAGCGATTCTAATAAAGTTTGAATGCAGCCATAGATTGAAGAACCAGAGATGAACTTGCCAGTTTATAGTCTTAGCAGAATATCATGGGTTATTTTTATATCATGACCCATTGGGCATTTCCCGTTTAGCATTGTGGTGGACGGTGCATTGCCAGTTTCTAGTCTTAGTGGACCGTGAAGAGGCAAACCAGTTTATAGTCTTAGCGGACTCTGGCGAGTGGGACTATGGTAGTTTACTATCATACCATATGGATGCTAGTTTATTTTCATTGTGGACATTGTGTGGTATCAGTTTATCGTCATGATGCCAGGATGAGTTGTGGTATCAGTTTTAAGTCATGATTCCAGGATTGTTCTATGGTATTAGTTTACCGTCATGATTCCAGGACGAGCTGTGGTATCAATTTATAATCATGACGCCAGGACTCGCACGTACCTGAGCTTGTACTCAAATATGGAATGGTTTCAAGAATGAGTTATTGGTTGGATTTGCCAGCTCATGCCCTTCCATATCAGCTAACTTGAATGCTCCACTGTCATATGCTTTGGTGACCAAGTAAGGCCCTTCCCAGTTGGCTGAGAATTTGTCCAGGTGTTCCTGAATGGCCTTAAGTACAAGGTCACCTTCTTTGATAGGGTGCTTATGAATGTCATGCCAATGGCGTTTCCATTGTTGTTTTTGGTACCACTCAATCTGATCAAGTGCATGTATGCATTCTTCTTCCACTGAGTCTAGGTCAATGATGTGTAGGTCATTGTTTTGCCCTTCGTCGAGGAGTCCAAAAAGTGTGATCCTTAAAGATGATACCTTCAATTCCAGAGGTAAAACAGCTTCTGAATCATAAACAAGACTATATGGCATTTTACCTATTGAAGTTCAATGCATCATGCGATATGCCCACAGTGCGTATACCAACTGTTCGTGCCATCTTTTCTTGCTTTGGGTAAACATATTTTTAAGTATTGTAATGATGGTTTTCTTGGTGGCCTCTGCTTGCCCATTGCTCTGAGGGTAGTAACAGGATGAAAATGAGTTTTTGATCCCCAAACTTTCACAAAAATTTTTGGTTTCAGCACTGCTAAATTTTGGCCCGTTATCAGTGATGATGGTCATGGGGATGCCAAAATGAGTTACAATGTTTTTGAGAATGAAGTTGCATACATGTTTAGATGTGGTCTTTCAAAGGGGAACAGCTTCTGCCCACTTCATGAAGTATTCTATTACAGTTATGATGAAGCTATGCCCTATAGTAGATGAGGGTGTTATTGGTCTGATAAGGTCCAACCTCCACTTTTGAAAGGGTCATGTGATTTGTGCCATGTGCAACTCATTTGGTGGGACATGGATCAGATTACTATGCCTTTGACAGGTACTACATGTTTTAGCCTTGGAGAGGCAATCATACTCCATGTGTGGCCAATAATAGCCTAAGCGTCTTATCTTTGTTTCCATTGCCTTAGGTGCTATGTGTCCTCCGCATAGTCCATCATGTACCTGCTCAACGATGGTTTGGGCATCAACGCTACCAACGCATGTTAATAGTATGCCTTCATAGGATCGATGACACAATGTGTCCCCTACCAGTGCATATTACCAAGAATGCTTTTGTACTGCGTATTTTTGTGCATTCATTAGATGCCATGGTGTTTCACCACGTAGAAGGTACTCTTTTATGTCATCATATCATTCTATCACATGTGTTGTGCTAACGGATACAATTGACAACATATCAAGAGTATCAGTTATTGGTTTGGCACAACTGATTATGGAGCTTGGCAATGTATGGAACATGTCAAGCGATATATTTAACACTAATGTGGCCAGTGCGTCTGCGATGGTATCGTCATTTCTGGAGACATGTTGCATGTCTATGTTTTCGAATTGTTTCATCAGATGTTTGGCTAAGTCACAGTATGGTTGCAAATGTTGTGCTTTGCATGTATAAATATCTGTGACGTGGTTCAAAACTAGTTGTGAATCTCCCCTGACCACCAGTCGTGTGATGTTTGAAGCCAGTGCTACTGTGAGACCTCTAAGGAGACCTTCGTACTCTACTATTTTTTTGGTACAATGAAATTTGAAATGATAAGCAAAGGGTCTGATCTCCCCAGAGGGATAGGTGATGATAGCCGGAGCACTTCCCCCTCGAGAGGTGGATGCTCCATCAAAGTTTAGAATGGCATCGTAGTCATTGGGTACTATGTCTATTGCGCTTACATTTTCATTTAGGAATTCTAGCTCTATTGTTGCTTGATCGTGCGTTGGTGACGTGGTCATTTGATTTGCTATGGCTTGACCCTTAACTGATGATTGCGCTCTGTAGTGTAGGTCAAACTCAGCTATCATGGCTTTCCAATGGGCTATCCTACTTGACTCATAAATATTTTCGGTGATGGCTCTAAGCACATTATCCTTGCAGATTATGTTAACTTGATTATGGAAGAGGGAATGTCGCCATTTCTTTAGAGAAAAGATTAGGGCTAAACATGACCTCTCCACCTCGTTATACTTTTTCTCATGGGAAACTAATGCATGGCTTAAGTAATAGACAAGGACTTTGGTTCCATCATCTTGTTTCTAGCAAAGCATAGACGTGATTGATGAATCCGAAGTGGCGAGGTAGATGTAAAACAGTTTATCATTTTGAGGTGGATAAACCGTGGGTAGTCGGGCAAGTGCTATTTTAATATGATCAAATTATTCTTGGCACTGTGGAGTCCATTCAAAATGGACGTTCTTGCGTAACAAGTGATTCATAGGTTTTAATTTATCTATTAGTTTTTCTATGAACCTTCTGATGAACTGTAATCTACCTTGTAGACCTCGAAGTTCGGTAAGGTTGCTAGGTGGTTTTAGGTTTGTTATGGCCTTAACTTTATTGGGGTCTACTCGTATCCCTACTTCTGAGGCTATGAATCCAAGCATTTTACCTATTTTGATGCTGAAGATGCATTTCTTTGGGATAAGTATCAGTTCATATTTTAAACAATGCTTTAGTACTAGGTCAAGATCTTGTACATGTTGTTCTGATATCTTTGATTTAACCACAATGTTGTCCACGTAGTCGTTGAGCGAGTGTAACATGTAATCGCTAAAAATGAATGTCATCGCCCTTTGATATGTGACCCCAGCATTCTTGAAACCGTAGGGCATCATTGTGTAACAAAAGGTTCCCCATGGTGTCATAAAGGTAGTCCAAAGTTGATGCTCTAGGTTAATGCGTATTTGATTCTATCCTGAGAAGCCATCTATAAAAGATAATAGGGCGTGTCTAGTGGTCAAGTCAACAAGTTGATCGAAGCTGGGTAGGGGAAAATCATCTTTTATGATTGCAATGTTAAGATCCTAGAAGTCAATGCATAAGTGAATGCTTCCATTCTTTTTTAGGACAATGATTATGTTGGATACCCACTCGGCATAATCAACAGCTCGAATGAAACCAGCCTAATAAAGTTTGGTGATCTTATTGCGAACTGCCAATGCCACCTTGGGTTTAACCTTTCATGATTTTTGCTTCACTAGCCTCAACTTTGGATCAAGGATAATATTATGCTGGACGATTCGAGGATCCAATATGGGCATGTCCGTGTATGACTAAGCGAATGCTTTTATGTTGTCCCTAAGCACATCCTCTATGTCTTTGGCTAGTTGAGGTTGCAGTAATGTACTTAATTTTAATATTTTAATTTCTCCATCGGGCATGGCGATGGGGGTTTCGGTTAATAGGTCTTTGGTAATGTTTTCAGCTTCTATGTCAAGGGGCTTTTTCATACCTTTGTAGTTATCTAGCATTTTTTGTGTTGAGGCTATGACTGCATCATCCATTGATAAACTTAAATGGATGAGATTTATGTCGATGTCCCTTGCGATCTTTCCGTACGGCCCATCGATGATTAACAGTGCGGATAAATGCTGATAATCCATCGGGCTTGCTCCTGCTAATAAACAGAGAGTAGAATCAGCTAACAGGTATTGTTCCATGTTCTCTGGTAGCGTAATTCATGTGTACATGCATGATGGTGGTTTATTGTCACACCAAGACGCATGGTAGTTTAAGGCCTTAACGGGCCGTGGGTGGCAGTTTAAGGTCATACGGGGCCGGATGTGGTAGTTTAGGGCCTTATCGGGCTATGGGTGGCAGTTTAAGACCATACCAGGCTGTATGTGATAGTTTAAGGCCTTACCAGGCCGAATGTGATCTACAAGTGGCATTTTAAGGCCTTACCGGGCCGCCATGGTAGTTTAAGGCCATACCAGGCCGAATGTTTATTGTAAAATTTGCATAGAAGAGTCTGTGCCAAAATGTTCAGCATGGACTTCTGAAGTTGGTTTACAAGGAAATCAAGATGTGGCAGTATTTTTTTTGTTTTGAATATATATTTTTTTGTATTTTTGAAAAAATTTAAGTAAAATGAGTAATAAATAAATAAAACAAAACAAAATGCAAGGCGGCGGCAGCAGCAGCGGTGGCGGTGGTGCTCAGCGCTATATATAGGGGCAGGGGTGTCATTTGTGAGCATTGTGAACCAGAAGCAAACCTGACCATGAGCGTAAACCTCGAGCGTAAGCGTAAACCCTGAGCATAAACGTAGACGACGAAACCCCAGCGTAAACCTACAACTCTGGCGTAAGCGTAAACTTTCAACTCCGGTGTAGAGGCTCAGCGTGAGCGTAGAGGATTAAACTTAGCATAAGCATGAGCATAGAGGCCCCAACTCAATGTAAGCGTAAAGGCTCAGACTCAGCGTATAGGATTCAGTTCAGCGTGCAGTTTCGATCCTCAGCGTAAACCTATCAATCCCAGCGTAGAGGACGCCGAAATGGGCAAAGGCAAGGAGGTGGAAGGCCAGGGGAGGAAGGGGCCTGATTTGACTTTCGCAGAGGAGAGTGAGGCAATGTTGCAATGTTTGCCCAGGCCGAGGGTTCTGTCATGGCCTAGATCATCACACAGGTAGGCTCTAATCCTGCCTCTGTTAGTTATTTTCATCTATACATGTTATTTTAGCGTAGACAATTTTTATTAGTGTAGAGAGTTTCAGCATATACGCTTGGCGTAGACAGTTAGTGTAGAGGGTCTCCATAGTGTACAACATAGACGGTTTTGACTGTATGTAGCGTAAAATATTTTATCAATGCATAGCGTAAACAATTTTACTAGTATAAAGTGTAGATGATTTTATCAGCATGTAGGCTGGCTGTTTTCACAACGTATATGCTGATGGTTTTCACAGCGTATTCACCGATGATTTTCACAGCGTATACGCTAAGTGTGAACAGTTTATTCTTTTTAGGAGGGGTATAGCATAGACCTTTTTTCCTAGCGTATACACTGAATCTTTGCACAGCGTATAGCGTAAACTATTTGCATAGTGTTCAACGTAAGCTTTTTGCACAGCGTTCAACGTAAATTGTTTACACAACGTTCAACGTAAACTGTTTGCACAGCATATACACTAACGGTTTACACAGCGTATACGCTGACTGTTTACCTAGCGCATAGTGTAAACTGTGTTCACAGCGTATACACTGGTGGTTTTTTATGGCATATACGCTAATGATTTTCACAGCGCATATGCTGCTCGTAAATGGTTTTTATAGTGTATACGCTGATGATTTTTTACGGCATATACACTGACAATTTTCACAGCGTATACATTGCTCGTAAATGGTTTTCATAGCGTATACGCTGATGATTTTTATAGCGTATACGCTGAGCGTAAATAGTTTGTAATTTTTCTAAGTGTTGGCCTACAACATGGAATTTTGTTGTTTCATCTCCTTTTCATATATGGCTGATTTATCGTGGCATTTTGGGTGCTTGCAGGGACACTGAGCCTTTTTTCCTAGTAGTTGAGGTAGTCGGAGTACTAGCATGGTTTGGCCCCCTTGAGGCAAATGAACCTACCCCTGATCTCACCATTGACAGCAATGGGGTGTGGTTTAGGGAAGGGGCATGTAAATTCCTTGCCTTCATCCTAGACAGATTTAAGGTGGTTGTCTGGTCGCATCTGAGCAAACAAGTGGCATAGAGCGTGCTTGAGGCTATGTTGCCGGGAGCCTCGAAGGGTGTCACAGTCTTTATGGAAGACATTGACGAGGGGCTGCTTGTAACCAAGGACGGTTCTTATGGCAGGCCCAGGTCTACTCACCCATTAGCGCACGTGTGGGCCCAATTGCCCTGAGGGCATGATTATCTCAACAACACCCTATTTTTAGTTGCACATGCACACATGTTATTCCAGAACCCTCCCAGCACAGTGTACCGGGTGGATAGGTAAGATCGTTTAAGCTTGTCGTTTCTATTTTTTTGTCATTTGGCATTTACTTCTATTTTGACAACCGTTCTTTTGTAGGCCCCAAGTTAACCAAGAAAGAACATGTGTTGATGATGATGGGCTTGCCCTAGCTCATACCACTCTAGAGACCTTTATGGTAGGTCCCACCCTTCGTGGAGCTGTATTAGCTCAAACAAAGGGTGACATTGTCCATTTTCACAAACGATTCTCTAGAGCATTCGCACAATGCAAAGCTCGTGGGTGGTTGCATGGGGATTGGTCGCATAAGGGGCCAATTTTTCCTCATGAATCTGACTTTGGTAGCACCTCTAAGTCCACTACTGAAGGTAAGTGACAATATTTTCTAGATGTGTTAACGTGTTTGTTCAACTATCAGGGGTTATACTGATGTGATGGTTTCAAATTGTATCTACAATTGATGTCCCTCCTGGCAGAGACCCTTCACAACAGGGCGAACTAAGAGTACCCTCTTGATGAAGTTTGGGGAGATCACTATGGCTCAAAAATGGTTGTGCATCCATGCCCCACCATCCATCGTTCGTTGTTTAGATGATGCTGGCCTTATGGAGCTCTTTACAACCTCGAGCCCTGATGTGTCGATAGCAGAAATGATCGGGATCATGGATTCATTCGACAAGTCTATCTCTTACTACAGCACCTGGATTAAGGGTGTTAATATAGTCTTCCATCTGTTAGCTAAATTATTTTTGAACTTGTTTGGCGTACCAGCAGATGGTGTAAATGTAGTTTTGAATAGGGCTCAGAAAGAGCTCCATATGGTACGTGAGTTAGAGGAATGGTTGGGCGTTACCAAGGGTGCTAAGGGATTCCCTATGTAGGGAAGTCAAAGGTTGAGGAAGTTAATGAATTATATCCCCTGTTTAAGGCACGCGTATTCCCTAAATCCCTTTCCCAAGTGCAGAGTCTTGGTGTTGAAGCTGTGTGTATTATGTGAACCGTCCTAGAAACCGGAATGCATTATAACTGGGCCCAATTTTTGTTGTCGGGCCTTCACAAGGAGATAGTGCGATTGTGCTCAAATGTCGAGGTGCAGTTCCACTTTACCTTTGCATTCTTTGCCGATTATCTTCGTCACTAAGCCGAGTTTCTAGTGGTTCGCGTGGACAATAAGTATGTTTTACGGGATTGTGGTCAATTATCCCACCCGTGGATCAACCATTTATTTGAAATAGCTAAATCCCAAGATGCTTCTGAGGGAATTGATGAATCTGTATCCATCACGACAGGGGATCATCTGGTACCTCCATCCACACACGTGATAGTATGGGGTTGGAACCAGATGACGTGCCTTATACTGCCAAGAGGGTTGAACGGGTCATCAAAGAAACCATTGGTAAGGCCATTGGTAAGGACACGGTATATTTCCTTTCATTTTATTGCATCTCTTTGTGTTGTTGTTTCCATGGTGTTTTACTTTTGTGTTTTCATACCTTCTAGACAAAGGTAGTGAAACCAGAACAATGCGGCTAGACGTGCCCATGAAAATAGTTCCCCCTGAAAGGACCGCGGAGGTTAGTCCGTCTCATACTCATGGACCATTTACTTGGACAGAGATGCCAAGTAAAATGGATTTCATGGCTGGTATCGCTGAGGAGGTTTTTGAACGTATTCAAGAAGCCCACCTTGAGATAGGTACAAATGTTTTGTGTTTTCTACAGCTTTAGAGGTTCACACCCCATTTTTGTCATTTTAGCGTTTGTTCTTTTCGTGTGCATAGGTGCCAAACTGAGGTGGGATCTGTCTGAGATAGTTAGCATAGAAAGTTTACCCACACTATCCCCAGAAGTTGAGCAGGTGCCAAGGCCAATTTATGACGAAGTGGTAGAAGGTCTCATTCACAACGCCAAATCGCTGTGGACCTGTAGGCATTCCATCGAACAGTTGTGGTTACAAATTCAAGCAAAGGAGAAGGAAGTTTTCAAGTTGTCAGTTGAGTGTGATGATCTCAAGGCTCGGTATGAGTTCACCTCTGCTAAACTAAGTGGTGATCGCTCTTGGCAGACTTCCAAGGTCACGTATACTAGATACTGGAACCTACTCAATCGCCATGTGTCACTGACCTAGAAACTAGCAGAGCCGAAGGCCCAAGTAGATCTGCTAAACCTCAAGTGCCAGGATTGGAAGGCTTTTGCTTCCAAGGTACGCAAATGGGGTCAGGATGAAAAGAACCACAAGCATCATTATAAGAAATCATTGAAGGAAGTATCCATTAAAAAGTGTCAACTCAAAATGTTTGTGGAGGGTCTAGGTCTGCGCTCTGCATTTGATACCTTTGCTTAGAACACAACTGTTGAGATGGAATCACCTACTAGGGTAATCACAACCACTTTTGGGGAGGTGTCGGTGGGTGAATTCCCTTTAAAGCATCCTACCTAGTCAGCTATTAACAAGGGGAAAGCCTTGGCAGATGTCAACCTAGGTCTTGATGGGACTGATTGGACCAGTGTCTCAGAAGAGAAAATCCTTCGCCAACTAGAATTTGGTTTAGGGGGATCCCCTACAATAAGCATTTTTTTGTTATGAAATCGGTTCACTGAATAATGTTTGAAAGTTTTTTTGGTTTGTCCATATGTTGATTTTTTCTTTTGTATTTTCAGGATCAAGGCGATGATGATGTCCAAGAAGCTGGCCCCAATGGAGCAGGGGCCCATGATGCCAACGGGTCTAAAGGAGACAATCCTCCCATCCCGAATGTTTAGTTTTTTTTTGTTTTTTGGTTTTTGAAATTATTCTAACTCAAATTTATACATGAATTATAAAATGAGAATTTTGAGTTGTATTAAACAAATGAATAAAATGAGTTGACTCTTGTAATTGTACATCATTACATGTATATGTATAAAAAATTTTTGTTGATTTTGAGTTTAATTGTAAACACGACATAGCAATGTAAAATGTTTTGGTTTATTTTCTTGTATTTTTTTGTGGTTTAAGTGTAGTGCACAAATGTAATTATAAGTAGGAGTCTAATGATAAATGTAAGATAATCACGAAACTTGTTATTAACAACATGGTAGTGCAAGCGGAAATTCGAAAAGTGAGCTGGAATTTGGGAGAAAATGAAGTATAAATGGATGATCTAGTTTAAGGCCATTTTGGGCCACATACGCACTAGTTTAAGGCCATTTCGGGCCATATGTGTAGTTTAAGGCCATTTCGGGCCCCAGCGTAAGCAAGGGACGTTTCGAATGACACGAATGGATTTCTCGGTTGACCAACCATCTCTGATCGTGGCTAGTTTTATGTCATTGCATACATGATAGTTTAAAATCATTCCAAACTTAGAGTGTAGTTTAGTATCTTTTCAGACTTGTTGTAGTTTAACGTCATTTTGGACAATTTGTTGTTTATTCGTTTAGTAATTTTTTAATTTTTCTCATTTTGACGTTAGGCAATGCATTAGCAGGTATGATTCTATACTCAGGGTCCCCTTCGCTAATCATGTTAAATGGTAATTTAGCCCAAGGGACATCTAATGGAATAGTTCCTGCATTGGTGTTTTTCGGCATTTCAGCATGTATTATAGTTTCTGTGTCAGTTGTGGTTTCTAAGTGAGGCTGCGTATGTACAATGTCAGGCCCGAGTATTTCTGTTTTGGGTGGATTTTCTTTTGTATCCATAAGTTTATCACCTATTGGTTGTTGTTCATTTATATCGTGTTGTCTAGGCTCTTTGAGGTTAACCTCTAAGCCTTGGTCTGTCTATGTACGATGAGATGATGGGTGTAGCAGCCTCCCCGCGTATAATGATTCCATTGCCTTCGTAAGGTAGGTGAATCTCTTGGTGTATAGGGGAAGAGACTACTTTCAGTTGGCCTAGCCAGGGCCTTCCGAGTATTAGGTTGAACCCTGGCATTTCAATGATTACCACAAAGTCGACAGATGTGGGGAATTGATCCCCTGCTATGAAGTCTAAAGTCATGGTGCCTTTGACTATCACGCGTAACCCACTATATGATTTTAAGCATGTGGTGGCAGTTGTTCTAATTAGCTCTGTGAGCCCCAGTTGTTCAACGATGGGATATGGCACTACGTTTGTGGCAACCCCATCATCTACATGGACCCTATGTATCTTGAATTGGTTTATTCGTATTGTTATGAACATAGGGACTGTTATTACCTCTCTTGTTTTCTCATCCAACTTGATGTTTTCATTATGGAAACTTAATGGCTTGGAAGTTGACCCTTGGGGCGAGTACATTACCGCATGAGTTGAAGGTTCATTTGGAGGCAAGTCCTCGCTTACTGGGATAGATGTTAACATGTACACCAAAGCTTTGCAATGGGTTTGAGATGTGAGGACTAGATCGTATAAGCTTAATGAAGTATTTTTTTTGTTTGAGTACTTGCGTGACCTATGTTAGAGCGGTTGCTAGGTCTCTACTATTGGGCATATTTTTGTCAGTAGTGACTTGGTCCATTGGGCCCAACAGTTTTATTTCATGCATCATTGGTTTGTTGTTTTTGCCCAAAATGGTTGATTTGGGTGTATCGTGTTTTCTGGATGATTCACCCTCATGGCCTATGTTTGGTTTATTGTTAGGTGGTGTCATGGGTAATGCGTTTAACAGGGTAGGTTTAGAAGGGCCTAAGGCTTGTCATTGGCACTCCTTCTCCAGCTGTTCCCGTGTGAGCTTATTTGCTAGGTGTTCTCGTGTGTGACGTGGAGCTGCAATTGGTTTTGGGACCTCAGATTGCCTTGGGATTTGTACTACGTATGGAGAAGGGCAGGGCTATGGTTGGGCGGTTGCATGCGTTTGAGCGACAGGCTGGCTGGGCACTTTGATGACATAAGGACTGGGTTTGTTTTGTGTTGGCGAAGTGAAGGATTGGTGATCACTAGGATGTTCAGGTGTCCTAACGACGTGTGGAGTTGGCCCAACTGGAGGTTGGACCTCCGCTGTTGCTACCGTAGGTGGTACACAGACTATGTAGGGAGTGGGCTGAAGAGGAGGTGTTTGTGAGTTTGCGGAAGTAGCAGTGGGAGGTATGCGCACCACGTATGGTTTTTTGAGTGTTGGGGTGTTAGAAGCTACTACAGCAGGGGGTACCCAAACGACATAAGGCTTCTGTGATCAATATGATGACTGAGGTGCTGATATTTTTATGGTGGAAGGAGTATGCACTACAAATGGTTTATTAGGCATTTGTTGATCATGGTCAGATTAGATGGTGTTAATGCTAGGTGTTTCAGGTTCGTTATCTAGGTAGATTGTGTTAATAACGTATGGTGCCTCTTTGGCATTTAGAGGGTCTTTATACACATCAATGGCCTGGTTTTGTGGTTGGACTGGGTTGCCCTCATCAAAAGTGATTTGGCCTCCATCGATCATTCGTTGTATGTCTTATTTTAGGGTGAAATAGTAGTCTATGCCATGCCCATTACATTGGTGCTAGTCGCAAAAGAAGTCCATCCTAAAACATTTGGGCATTGGGGGCTCATCCGGTGTTGCTAGGCTTGGGTTTTGAACCAGTTGATAGAATCAATCATGCCTTTGGATGGCTATCAGGGACAACTGCTTATGTTTCATTAATCCAGCCTTCAGGAGTTGGTCAAACAACTGTGATGGTTTCATGGGTAGTGGTGTGTATTGGGAGGGTTCTTTCCTCTCAAAGTTTCTCGTACGATTCGGTGTTGGGTTCTGTGATGAGGACGATTCTAGTGCGGTTGCGGGAGTAAGTTTAGTGTAATTATTAGGGGCAATGGGCAGTTTGCTTTATTGTCCCACATTTGCTTATTGTGTTTCTACTACTACTGCTATGGTTGCTTTAACTTTTTCTTTGTCTTTTTTAGTGTGTTGGTTCTTAAAGGCTAAATATGCAGGATCATGGCTATTTTGGGCCACCTCCTCTATGCTCTTAATCTGTACAAATGCTTGACTCAGAGTGTGTGCATTGAGATAGTATAGCTTGGATTTCACAAAATCGTTAACAACCCCTTTTAGAATGGTGAGGAGATATGTCTCTGGGATAGGCTCATGGAGCTCATTGAGAGCGGCACTCCATCGTTGGATGAATTTTTGGACAGGTTCAAGAGTTGATTGCTTGACCTATATGAGGCTATCTAGTTTTGTTTCAGGTTTCAAGTTATAATTGAACCTGGTGACGAACTGGTGCAACAAATCTTCTAGGAAAAATATCGAATTCCATGGTAAGGCCCAATACCAATCAAGTGCTCTCCTAGCGAGGGACATGGGGAACACTCGTAGAATGGCATGTGGCCATGCTTGAAGTAGCATGCACTCTAAACATTATAAGGTGAGCGTTGGGATCTATCTCCCCATTGTATTTAGTCAGGCTGGACAAAGATACGCCCTTGGGTAATGTTAAGGGTGGAACGGAAGAGCTGATAGGGTCATCGTGATAGAATTCCACTACCTTCAGTTCTCCATCAGGGTTGGTTTTGAGGCATTTGACCTCATCAGTTAGCTCCTGCATTAATTTTTTGGCATCATCCCAATCTTGGGCACTAGGTGAAATAGCAACTTGGGGATGTTGTACGGTATACATGTTAGATTGTTGGGCAGTGGGTTGGAAGGTGGAAAGTTGTGTAGTTGGAGGCTGTACTTGCGGGATATTTATAGCAGGTGGTACTAGGGGCAGCACATTGTAGGCAAGGGGTTGTTGTTGTTGTGGTTGTCCTTGAGGAATGTTAGCCGGTGGAATTGTGTGGGGTGGTACATTATAGTGAGGGGGTTGATGTGATTGAGCACCAATCACTGTCCATTTCCCGATCATGTTTTGTGTAGGAACCCCCTGAACTTGTTGGGTTGCAATGGTGAAAGGAGCTCCGTGAGTTTGGATCCAGGGTATATAATGAGCAGATGTAGATGCCAGTATCACGTGCAGCATCCCGATCACTTGAGGTAGGAAGGTTTCTCCTATGTTATTTTGAGGGGTTGGTACTTGTGAGGATGGGCCTACAGTTGTAGTAGGGAGAATAGAAAGAGCGAGTGTATTGAGTTTCAAGTCGCTTTCAAGAGGAATATGAACAAGTGCGGATGATTCTGGTTGAGGTATTTGTGCTTAGGTGAATCTAAATGGTTGAAGGGACGTAATTTCCCCTGTGGCTAGATGAAACAATGGGTTGACATAGGTTTGTGGACTAAGAGTGTGGTATGAATCTTCATGTTTGGATTGGGCTGCAAACTCATCCTCCCCTTCCGGTTGAGGATTTACTACAGGCTAATCTAGTGACTAGCTCCTTTGCAGTAGGAGTTGTTTGATGAGCTCAAAGTAAGGCTCTGGAAGAGGGATGATGTCGTATGAGGAAGGAATGAACTCTTGTCCTCCCCTATAGAAAGGTTCATATTGCCTCTTAACTTCCATTTCGGCTTGGTCCACAACTAGGCCAGCTTGTATTTTCACGCATATGAAGTTGTACTAATCTTGAGTTATGATGTTAGATGATGGGTTCCTCCCTTGCAATCTAAGAGACCAGCGGGGCCCCACTATGGGTTGTACCATGGGCTGTTGAATAGCCATGGTGCCCACGAGGTATGTGTCCTGGGTGGTTATTGCATTGGAGTTTGCGGTGTTCATGATGAACAGTTGAGAATATGACACAGTGAAGGGATATGGAACTAGTATACGTAGTGCGGCGTAAACCTACATTGGTAGCGTATAGCGTATAGGCCAGGTCTCAACATATAGGCTTCAACGACCAGTGTATAATGACAGCGTATAGGTATACTGCGTATAGTGGTAGCGTATTTGCTAAGCAGCGTAGTCGTAGTCTACAGTGTAGAGTGTGCAACGTAAACTGAACAGCAGTGTAGACAAGTATATGGCATAGAGGATGCAGCATGTACTGAACAGCATGGAAAGCGTCAGCGTATAGTAGCGTCAGTGTATGGCGTAGACAGAGTCTACAGCATAGAGCATGTACTGGGTCAGCGTATAGCATAGACAGGGTCTACAGCGTATAGAAGATAGCATATACTCAGCAGCATAGATGCTAGGAACTTTGCAGATGATGTCAACGTAAGCTCAGCAGCATAGATGTTGGGAGGTTTGTAGAAAGGATCGACGTATACTCAACAACGTAGATGCTGAGAACTTTGCAGACACTGTCAGCATATACTCAATAGCATAAACGCTGAGAGCTTTGAAGTACAGTAAGTTTTAGGTAATGGCCCTCCTTCTAGCGCAATTTCTATACTGTCTGAAATTGTCGGTCTCTGGCTGGAAGGAAACAGAGACTTGGAGATATCAAAACACGCACAGAAGACCCTACCTTCACTTGAGGGCAAGCTAGAAGGAACGAAGGCAGAGTACCTTAGGTGGTCCACGCACGGATTAGGCAAGGATTTCCCCAACGTACACCGAAGTGCTATACGTTGGGTTATATGTAAACGGTGTAACAGATGCAAAACAGAGCATAAACAATGTAACTGATGTAAACAGAACGTAAACGTAAAACAACATAAATAGTAAACATGCAACAATTGATGCAAAACTGTAACTAATTTTAGGAAGAAAATGTAGCAATATTACTGCAAAATGGGAGTTACAATGCACCGGTCTAACACAGTTGTGACTTTGACACAAGGAGGACAAATAGCCCCAGTGGATGCAGGGATGACTGTGGGCTGATTCAAACTACAGGCATAGCGTAGAGGCTGTATGCTCAGTGTACAGGATTGAGGTCTAGCGTACAGGGTTCTCTACTCTAGTTCTTAGCATCTCTATTTTTCTCTCTGGTTTTTACTCAAAATTTCCAACCAGGATCTAATGAAAAATTGGGGTTTTTATACAGGTTTAGATGTTAGACTTGGGTTGGGTGACACGTAGCGCATTGACCGGGTGCGAAAGAATAAAATTTTACAAGTGTACAACATGCTGCATCTACTGAGCGTATACGCTGGGCGTATACACTGTATCTGGTGGGCATAGACTCTAGGCGTATACACTGGATGTGCTGGGCATATAAGCTAGATGTGCAGGATGTACATGCTTAGTGTATAGACTCCAGGATGCATGATGTTGACACCTGATGATTGATCTTCCCATGTTAGTTGATGCTCTATGCCAAGTCTTGCTCTGCAGTGCTGTTTCCATGGCATCTTCGGGGATTGCAAGCCGGGCGTATACATCAGTCATACAGGCTGAACGTACATGTGAGGCATGTACGCGGGGCGTGTACACTGGACGTTTACCCTGGGCATATATGCTGGGCGTATACACTATGGATGTGTACGCTGGGCGTATACACTAGCGTATATGCTGAGAAATGTGAACTTGAGCATATACGCTGAGAATATGAACTTGAGCGTATACGCTGGTCGTATACACTGAGAATGTAAACTTGAGCGTATACGTTGGGCGTATACGCTGAGAATGTAAACTTAGTGAAAACTAAGTATCTTGATCTCCGAAGTTGCCATGTTTGATATCCGTGGCGCTGTGGTCATCTGTGGATCCCAGGGACTTGCTTCTTGTTGAGTTCAACTTCGCTTGAAGCTATCTGTGGGGCCCTCAAGCTTTTAGTCATGCTGAGGAACATCATGACTTAGCCTAATTCTTGTTGGAGAAGTACTAAGCTCAAAATTTTGTGGTGTTTCAAAAGTTGTTTTTGAGAACTTCTTTGATGGGTCTCTACACCTTGGTGATCTGTCTAAGCTGACCAACAAAGGGTTCCTTGGTATGTTTTGTTAGCTTGATCCACATTTCATACTTCTTAGCTTTGCACATTATTTTCATTATCATGATTCCTCCTGACACCAGACATGGATGCTAAAGTGCCTGAAGCACATACATCTCAAGTGAATGTGTCGGAGTTACAGGCCCCAGTTGAGGTGCCTTCTCATGTAGATCCAACGTCTATTGGTTAATTGAGGCCATGGCCTAAGATTCCCAATAAAGTAACTTTGTTATGGGCATTGTCAATGATGTTGTTGCTCATCTACAATAGGCTCATCCTAAATTAGGTGTGTACTTCATACCAAGTGCATGAGCTCATTGTACTTTTGTATCTATTGGCGATCTCTTATTAGCTCATATGTGTGATGTTTGTACTTGTAGGTGCAAAGCTTCAATGGAGCCCTTCCGAGGCCACCCATATTGATGGTGTCCTAGAATTGCCCAAAGATATTGAGCAAGTCCCAAGAGGGATTTATGATGTAGTTTCAGGTTGTGTTTTTCCGAATGCCAAGTCTCTCTGGACCTACAGGTGCTCAATTGAAGACTTATGGAATGACGTTCAGTCATTGAAGGAAAACTTGGTGAAGGTAACAGAGGACAGGAATGACTTGCAAGCCCATTATGATTTTTCATCTACTAAATTGGTCGGTGATAGTACCTAGCGTACATCTGAGATCACCTCTACACGCTATTGGATAGTCTTGAATAGCAAGGTGCAGGCAACTCGGGATCTAGCTGAACATATGGCCTAGATGGATTTATTGAATAGGAAGTGCCATGACTAGAAGTCTTTTTCATCCAAAGTATGTAAATGGAGCTAGGATTAAAAGGATCATAAGCATCAATAATAGAAATGTTTGAAAGAGGATTCAGTTGAATGTCGCCGGTTGGAGATGTTTGTCGAGGGGTTAGGCTTGCGCTCTTCTTATGAAAAGTTTGTTGAGTGTACAGAAGTGGAGGGGTCTTCTGAGAGATCCATTACCACTTCCTCTGGGGAAACTTCAACAAGTATGTTTTCTCTTGAGCACCCTTCCTAGTCTTCAGTGGACAAGGGTAAAACCTTAGCCAATATTGACCTCATATTTGAGAAAGACTGGGCATGCGTGCCAAAAGAAGAGATTCTATGGTGCCTAGAAGCTAATCTCAAGCCTTGCTCACCTATCAGTGTTTTAGTCTTGTATCATTCTATTACCTTTAGTCATCATCATTTTTCTTAGTGTTTTTTCTCTTTTAATTTGTTTGTTTATGTTTACTTATTTTGTTGTTTTGTTTTCATTTTTGTGATAGGGACATGGTGGTGGTGGTGAGGCTGGCCCTAGTGCGACTGGAGCTGATGATGTAGAGGAGTTTGGGAACTAGCCCCCTCTGAATACTAATGCATGATTTAGCTTCTTAGTCTTGTCAGTCTTGACATTTTTTGTCAATTTTTTTTTTAGTTTTTCGGCTTGTTTTGCTGTTTTTTTCTAGGATGTATGAGAACAAATGTAACATGATCATGGTGTAATACATCATCCTCCTGTTGCTATGTTAACACTCTGTATTACATATATTTATATATTTTTTTTTTCAAGTTTATTCGTGAAGGTAAACGCAAAATGGAAACATGACTAATAAACATAAGATAAATGGAAATTGTAATTTGCAAAATGTAAACAAAAATGTCGTAACAAGATTTTGGTAAACTAGTAATGTACTATGCTCTAGTTTAAGGCCATTTTGGGCCATGCTCATCAGTTTAAAGTCATGATGGACTATTGCATCTTTGTCCAAGAAAGGGAGGAGACCATAGCTGTTTCAGTGAATTTAGAAGAACCAGTCATTTCTGACCGTGGCTAGTTTAACATCATTGCGGACATTTGGTAGTTTAATGTCATTATGGATGCGTGGTAGTTTATCTTAGTTTTTGATCTATTTCTTTAATTTTCATAATTTTTTGTGAAGCGTGGGACATGTAGGCATGATCTTGTACTTGCCATCTCCCTCGCTGGATACATCAAATTGTAGTTCTGACCAAGGAACATCTATGGGAATGGCTCATACGTCTGCCTCTTCTAATGCTTCCTCTATTTTAGGAAGGTTGCAGGTTGGAGATTGACCAATGTCTAGGTTTTCATTAGTGGTGTCTTTCCTAGGTTCAGATAGTTCAACCTTTGATCCTTGGTTCGTTCCTACGTGTGAGGAAGTAAGTGATGTTGTCGCATCCTCGCGTATGATGATTTCACCGCCCTCATAAGATAGGTGAATTTCTTGATGGATCAGTGATGATATGGCTTTTAGTTGAGCTAACCAAGGTTGTCTCAAAATTAGATTGAACCCTGGCATCTCATCCACTACTACGAATTCAGCTGATGTGGGGAACTGATCCCCTGTTATGAAATCCAAGGTAACCATGCCTTTTACCATGACATGGGAACCACTGAAAGATTTCAAGAATGATGTTGTCATTGGTCGTATTTTTTCTGCGAGGCCTAATCATTCAATGATAGAAAAAGGTATTACATTTGTTGTTGCTCCATCATGAACATGCACCCTATGTATTTTAAATTGGTTAACTTGTATTGTTATAAACATAAGGGCGATAGTGACTTCTCCCATTTTTTCGTCTTGTTTAATGTCATTAGTGTGGAATCCTAGAGATGTGGACCTCAATTATTGATGTGGAGACAATACAGTGTAAATAGATGGTTCATTCGCAGGAAGGTCTTCACTAATAGGGATTGAAGTCAACATATGTACTAGAGCTTCCCGATGTACCAGGGAGGTCATCACTAGGTCATATAGGCTTAGAGAGGTGTTCTTTTTTTTTAAGGCTTGTGTAACCTGGGTTAGGGCATTAGCCAAGTATTTGCTATTTGGAATGTTTTTATCTATTGATACTTGATCCATTTGACCCAACATTTGTATCTCTTTCAGAAAAAATTTTACATTATTAACTATAGTCGTTGGGTTTAGGACATTAGACATTCTTGAGTTCTTGTCTTGACAACTCATGCTGGGCTGATCAGTAGTTGGAACCATAGGAACAACATTTAGTGGTGTGGGTTTTGGTGGTCCTAACTTATGACCATGACGTTCTTTGGCCAAACATTCTCTGGTCAGTCTATTGGTGAGGTGTTCTCACGAGGGTCGCAAGGGAACTATTGGGGGTTGCACATTAGGGTGTTTCGGTACCTAGATTACAAATGGAGTGGGTCGAGCTTGCGATGGTATGTTTGCTATTGCAACTGCATGGTGCATTTGGATGAAAAATGGTTTTCATGGTGTAGAAGATGTATATGTGGCAAAAGGAGCTTGTGGAGGTGTTAGCATAGATGCAATTTCAGCAGGCATACGAATCACAAAAGGCTTTCATGGGATGTTTTTTTCATTGCTGACATGGATGGTGTTAATCACATAGGATGACTCTTTGGTGTTAAGAGGATCTTTATAGACCCCCATAGACTGATTTTGAGATCTTACTAGGTTGGCTTCATCAAATACTATCTCACCTATGTCAATCATCCATTGTATGTCTTGTTTTAGGGTGAAGCAGTAGTTGGTTTCATGCCCACATTATTGGTGATACCCATAGAATCTGTCTAACCTAAATCCTCTTGGAATAGGGCATTCATTAGCTATTTCCAACATTGGGTTTTTAACTAGATCACAGTATCGATCATGTTTTTGGGACACTACAGGAGACATTTTCTTATGTTGAATCAACCCAGCGTTTAAAAGTTGGTCCAGTAGTTGCGAAGGTTTCATGGGTACGAGAATGTACTAGGCAGGGTCCTTTCATTCAAAGGTACGAGTGTGACCCGTGTTAGAAATTTGGGTAGAGGAGGATTCAGGTGTAGGTGTAGGAGTAGTTCTTTCATGACTAGTGGGGGTAGTGGGTTGCTTCCCTTTTCTCCCTACATTGTTGGGTCAAAATATCTCTATCACTGCTACGACTGTTTTTTTAGACTTGTCTTTATCTTTCTTTGTATGTTGGCTTTTGAAAGTTAAGTAAGCTGGTTCATGACTTATCTATGCTACCTCTTCTATGTTTTTGATTTGGACAAATGCCTAACTCAAAATGTGAGCATTCAGATAATAGATTTTCGAATTAATGAAATCATTCACGGCACTCTTGAGGATTGTAAGTAAATACGTTTCTGGGATAGGCTCATGAAGTTCGTTAAGAGTAGTGCCCCATCTTTGGATGAACTTTTGTACAGGCTCTAATGATGCTTTTTTTATTTGGATTAGACTATCTAGCATGGCTTTAGGCTTCAAGTTATACTTAAAATGGATAAAAAATTAATGTAACAAATCCTCTAGAGAAGATATGGAGTTACACAGTAGGGCTCAGTACCAGTCTAAGGCTCTCCCAGTTAAGGACATGGCAAACACACATAGGATTGCATGAGGCCAGGCCTGAAGTAATAGACACTCTAATCAGAATGTCCCTAGGTGAGCATTTGGATCTCCCTCTCCATTATACTTGGTTAACTATGGCAATGAAATTTCTTTTGGTAGACTCAATGGTGGCACTGAAGAGCTAATTGAATCATCCTAATAAAAATCCATCACCTTGACTTCTTTAGTGTTTGTTATTTTTAGGTACTTTACCTCATTTGTCAATGCTTGCATCATTTTTCTAGTCTCTACCCATTCTTGGGCACTAGGTGGACTAGCTCGTTGGTTAGATTGAGCATGATAATAGTTGGATTATTGTGTGGTTTTTGGGAAAGATGACCATAGGGTTGTTGATGGTTATACCTAAGGGACATTCATGGATGGTATTGTAATAGGTGGCATGCTATAATGAGCTGGTTGATGTTGTTAAATGCTAGGTGTGGGCCACTACCTAGTTAGAGGTTGTGAGGAAACACCATGAACCTGTTGAGTTGAAGTAGTGAAGGGTGTTCCTTGGATTTGCACTCATGGTATATAATGAGTAGATGTAGAAGCCAGTATCATAGATGTCATCCCAATTTTTTATGGTGGGAAGGTTGCTCCTATATTTGCTTAAGAGGAGAGTTGTTGGGGTTGTACCTGTAGAAGAGAGGGTAATGTGGTGACCGGTGGAATAACGGGGATGGGCTCATTGAATTTGATGTTGGTTGTAGGGAAAGTAGGAATGGGGGTGGGCACTTCCTTTTTAGAAATAGGTTCTTGAGTGCTTTTAAATGCGTGAAGAGGCATGTTTTCTCCCATGAAAGGGTGGAATAATGGGTTTGCATAAGTATGAGGACTGAGAGTGTGGTACGAATCCCCATGTTCAGATTGAGCCATGAAATCATCTTCCTTGTCTCTGTTTTGAGGCTCTATGGTGGGTTGCTGTGAGGTTTGATTCCTTGCCATGAGGAGCTGGGATATGAGTTTATGATGGGATTCAAAGAGGGGAATCATGTCATATGTTGAAGGGGTAAAGTTATGGCCTCCCTTATAGATGAGTTCATAATGTTATTTTGCTTCCATTTCTATGCGATCAATGGGTAGGTTAGCTTGGATCTTCACACAAATGAAGTTGTATTGTTCAAGGGTGAGAATTCTATACGTGGGTTCCTTTCCTTGTAACCTAAGTGACCAACGAGTTGGCCCTTGAGGGTTCATCTCTCCAATAGTGACTATGGGTTCAGTTGCGGTCACAAGATTTGAGATTTTGACATTAAGATCAGAAAGTGGCAATGCTTTGATTTGAGAAGATTCCATGTGTGTGACTAGCTTGGCTAGCTACACATGTGTAAGTAGTGTGATCTAACTCACAATGTGTGCAACTAGGCTCAGCGTGTGCAAGCTCAGCGTGTGCAACTAGCTTTAGCGTGAGCAAGATAAACATGTGTGACAGGGTTAACGTGAGCAAGCTCAGCATGCATGATAGGGTCAGCATGAGCAAGCTCGGCATCCGTGACAAGGTTAGCATGAGCAACCTCAGCGTGCATGATAGGGTCAACATGAGCAAGCTCAGTGTGAGCAAGCTAATTTGAGTCTCAATGTTTGGCAGCGTTATTTGGGTTTTAGTTTCAGTGCTTGGTCCTCCTTCTAGCACCAAATTTTGTACTATCTAAAATTTTCAGCATAAGGATGGAGGAAAAATGAATGCTGAAAGATCTCCAAAGAGATACAGATGACCCTGCCTTTGTGTGAGGGCAAGCTCAAAAAATGAAGGTAGAGTGCCTTGGATGGTCTACATGCACATCAACCGAGGAATTCCCCAAGCACAAGGTACGACTTATGATGGAATTATCGTAACAAACGTAACACAAATATGTAAATGGAGCATAGATGTAATGTAATAATGGACCAGAATGATGCAAACATAAAACAATGAATTAGAATAATGTGAACAGCGCAATAAACCAGAATAACGTGAAAAACGCAATAAACCATAATAACGTGAATAGTGCAATGGAAGGAAAAAGACTGTATTGTATTGATTTAGAGAATAAAGTACACTAGTCAAAAAGTAGCTGTGTGTGCAGATGGCAGGTCTAGCGTCAAGCCCCAGGATGAAGGATGAAGGATGAAGGATGAAGTGTTTGTAGATGCTCAAGTGCTAGGGATCGCATGTGCTTGAGCATCCAAGGTTGCCAGACAATGCTCTTTAGGTTATCCTTTTTACAAAATTTCCAACCATGTATATGTCAATGAACATGGTATTTATGCATTTCACTAGGCTTGGGAGTAGGATTTGTGAACAAGATCAATGGCTATGAGATGAGAGAAAATCGGATCAGGTGACAGGAGTTCAACATACAGCTGTGTGTGAACTGGACATATGTAGGCCAACTACATTCTAAACCAGATGCACTATATCTTACAATTTGTATTGATTTACATTACGCTCATGCATACAATTTGAAGTGTAAGAACTTGACAAGCTCACAAATGTTGCAAATTTACAATAAAATAATAGTGCACAATAAGAGATCTTGATTCTGGCTTGCTTGGAACCTTCTGATCTATGAACTAGTTACTGCAGGATGCCAACATGAGTGATCTTATGGCTTTTTGAGATGCTTTTGCTTCACCAAGGCTACTAGTGTGAGTTGATCTTGTCCTGGCATGCCCTCAGCATGTGTCTAAAATGCTCTAGGCCACTTTTGGAAGCTCACGCTTGGCTCACACTATCATAATGACCTGGGCATGACCTGGGCATGACCTAGGCATGAGCAAGTTGGGATGGTTCATTTCACATCAAATTTTTATTTTTGAGACCTATCTTTCAAGTGTAACTACTGCCTACCCCTGGGGGCAACCTGCATGCTGAGTCTGAGCCTATTTATGCCTTGATTTAGGTCATTTTAGCAACTCACGCTAGGCTCACATTGTCAACGTGACCCCAGCGTGACCTGGGCATGACCAACTGGAAGTGACACATTTTGATCTAAATTTTGACCTCTGATGCCTATTCTTTGAAGTTCAACTACTGCCTACTCTCTAGGGTGGCCTGGATGTTGAATTTGAGTCTTTTCTTGTGTTGATTTGAGCCACTTTTAACAAGTCACGCTAGGCTCAGGCTGTCAGCATGACCTTAGTGTGATCACANTCACGCTAGGCTCAGGCTGTCAGCATGACCTTAGTGTGATCACAGCGTGACCAAGCCAAAATGTTGTGTTTCATGCCCAAATTTTGATTTTCTAGAGCCTGTGAATGAGTAGAACTGTTGGCTATCCTTGGGGATTGAGTTGATTCTAAAAATTGTGCTTGGGACTACTTAATTTGATCTATTTTTATTTGGTCACACTTGGCTCATGCTATCAGTGTGACTCCAATGTGACCCCAACGTGACCTGGACATGAGTAAACAAATCATGTGATTTTGAGCTTAATTTTTGAGGTTTTGGAGGCCGAGAGCTACAATGAACATCAGTGATTCTTGAGGGGAGTCTGCATGCTCAAATTTAGATTGTTTGTACTTGGTTTTAGGGGTTTGAAAGTTTGTCATGTTGTACTCATGCCGTATTCACACTGGGAAGCGTGACCTCAACGTGAGTAGCAAGATTTGTGTGATTCTGACTTGAAATCTTGGGCTCTAGATGCTGAAACCTGGAGTAATCATCAGTGGGCCCAAGGGTGCCTTGCCTGTTCAAATTGGGATTTTTTTAACCTGGTTTGGAAGCTTTCAAGGTTGTGCACGTTGAGGGCAAGCTAGCTCGATAGCATGAGCAAGTTGGCTTGAGCAAGTTGTCTTGAGTTCCATGCCTTAGTCAAGTTTTGCCTCCTAAATGTTGAAAGGGGCTTGAATCATTCTTGTTTCAAAGCTAAAATTTTGTGCTATTTTAGTTGTAGCCTTACTTCCCAAGTTTAAAAAGTCCTACCATATCTATATTTGGGCTTGGGAAGGTGAAAAAGGCCTTTCAGACTACCAAAATTGGCATTTTCATGGGTTTTGTAGGGGGTATGACCTTTACTACGCTGGAAGCATCTATTCCTAGCATTGGGAGGTTTGACTTTCATTCTCCTAACTATGACTAGCATAGCCACCATAAGGCCAGCATTGCCACATCAAGACCAACATTGGAGTCATTGGAGTTACCATTTTTAGTGAATCTCAATGTTGCTCTTACAACTCTAGCTTTGCTATTGGAAGACTAACATGGATGTGAGAAGCTAGCGTGAAAATCATTTACTATTTTTGGTAACTAGCATGATTCTAGTACCATGGGGGTATCAAAAATTACCACAAATAGTAGCTACATTAGAATAGAACACCTACAACACCCTCACATGATACCAATATATTAGTAATCATAGTAGAAATTTATAGTCAAAATTTAGTAGTCATGTAACGCATAAAAATCAATTTGGAAGAGGTTCTAAGGTTTTACCACTTTTCATATCCTAGGCTTTTAAATTGAGAGAAAACACAAAGCATTTGGCAATTCTTGAGCATGGAACCTTTGGTCATTCAAAACACTTGTAACCTTGAGGCTTGTGTGAGAATTTTTAGAGTAATGTTGGACTACCTAGGCATCAAGACTCCCAATGTGGTATCCCTCTTGTGACAAAATTTCTTCACACACCTTACCCTCCTTGTGGCCAACACTATATATTTGTGAGAAAAACTTGCAAGGAGTCTCAATTTTGGGACTTGGGAAGTACCTAGATCATGAAGATGAATGAGGTATGCAAGACTACCAACTTCAATAAGCTTCAAACTCCACCAAAGAAAATCCCTTGTGCATCCAAGTACCATCTATATACATTTTGAACTTTGTTTATTTATAATATTTTCATTGTAATTAAATCCATAGTTCATTTTTGTGCAAAGTTATTATGGTTTTATTTTGTGCATGTATTTCCTAGATCAGATCTACAATATTTTACATTTCATTTACCCATGTTTACACTTTTTAAGTCCTTGGGTAATCAACAAGACTATCCAAGACATCTTAAATCCTCTTTCTCAAAGGTCCTTAGGATCTAAGGCTAAAACTATTCTACACCTACAACTTTTGATTTTTTGACAACCAAATTTTTTCGGCCAACAATTTTTTAGTGCTAGAAGGAGGACCTCCACCTAAGTTCTGCGTTCAATCCCATCTTTCCATTTTGATAACACTTTTTGCAAGTTGAAAACTTTAAATTTACATTGAATATCTTTAAATTTTGATAAAACATTTCCTATGAGAGAAACCAATGCTGCCACCCATCTCCTTGCCACCAAAACCTAGCATTGAGGTTGGGGGTGATTTAGGTTTCTATAAAATTTTCACAACAATTGTAGTAATTTCCAAAACAAGTGTGGTTATCAGTCAAAACTACCTTTGTGGGTTCTAAATTCTAGCATTACTCTACCAAAACCACCGAAATTTCCCTATTATGAAATTTTCCAACAAGTTTGGCATTGGTTCTTCTTCAAATATAAAATATATTTAAACTTCATTACCAAGAAACTTGCATGAGAAACCAATGCTATCACTTGTTTCCTTGCCACCAAAACCTAACATTGATATTGAAGGTGATTTGGGTTTTAGAAAAATTATTACAACTATTTCTGGACTTTTCAAGGTTAGCATTGTTACTAGTTAACACTACCTTTATATGTTTTGGAGACCAATGTTGTTCTACAACAACTACTCAAATCCCCTTACTATGAAATTTTCCCAGCAAGGCTAGTGTTGATCCTTCTCCACCCATCAACATAGCCTTTGAAAAGACAAAATTTCTCATTTACATTTTTGGAAACATACATCATTTCTACCAAGAGGAAGAACCCCAACGTAAAGCAAGTAAGTGAGATGGTTGTTAAAATCTTACCCCCTTTCCCCCCTCTAGCATAGCCACTACTGGCAAAGCTAGCATAGTTGGTCTTTTTGATATAAAATTATTGTATCTTCTCAAGTGTAGTGGGTATCCCTTGTCACTATAACTTGCACTACATTTCGTAGCTATAGCTCATACCATTTTACAGCCATAACTCTTTTGCATCCTGAATTTTTCCACTTGCTAGAATTCTTATTTAATAATTAATTATACATTTTATTAAGCCAAAATTAAACTAGTAATAATATCTTTCAAACAATCAACTTTCTTGTCCCTCAACCTAACTAATATGACATCTAACCAAGATGCTATGAGGGTCTATGATGCAAAAGACCCTACCATGGTTGAGTGTAGGAAATTGATTAGACTAAGGAGGCAAAGCCCAAATTTTTTGGTCATAAATGAAGATCACTATAACTTTATTTTTGCTAAAATCCAACATGGCCTCTTCATTTTATGAATGGAGGTAAAGGCTAAATACTAATATGAGCTAATCCATTGAAATGGGAAGAAGTACATACCTTCCCCCTACTACAAAATACCACTCAATGAAAATTATATACATATACTATCTCAACTAATTAAGATGGATGAACAGAGTGATAAGCTTAGTTTGTAAAGCCAACAAGAGGAGCAAAATGAGTTTGAGGCAAAGCTTGAGCAAGATAGCTTTATAGGAAGCCTCTTTCAACAGTCAGCTCTCCAAACCATTGCACCTACCTCAACCTCTCCTACCACTTCCACAAAATAAGTGCCTCAACCTTCATCTCCCATGTACCTAATCATGTTTGGGCTAGCACCTATCATAGCAACCCACTAGGAACATTCTATGCTCTAAAAAACACCCATGTACTCCTATATGTGTTTTTGCATGTAGTCGTGGTCTAAATGGTCATAGCTGGTGGTCTTAACAACTACTCATCCCTTCTCCATACCAATGGACCCCACAGTGAGACCCCAAGTGATCAAAAGATCACACACACCATTCATCCCCTTTGTGCCACATGCACTAGTTCAAACATCATTTTTGTTGTTTGGTCCTCCCACAACCATGCTCACCCAACCTCTCCTTTTAGTACTATAGCCCATTGCAAGGTCACAAGCCTCTCAACTCACACTACAACCCATGATAATTCCACAAGGCCTAGATCAAGCATTCTAAATGATCCAAGACCTTACAGAAGAGTTATGGAAGCTCAAGGCTTCAACAACTTTATACTGAAAATAATTAATTTTTATTAGGATGATCATATAAATCCCATTGTCCCACAAATAACTCATTCCTCTGGCATCTCTATACCTAAATTAACTAAGTACAATAGTTCTTGTGATTCTAATGCCCACCTTATCACCTTCGGTTCTAGGTGCTTATTATTACAAGCTTGGCCACACACTATAATGCGAATCTTGCCTATGTTCCTTACTGAGAAAGCCTTGGACTAGTACCATGTATTACCAAGAGGATCTATATCTTTACTTGAAGACTTAATATCATATTTTGTTAACTATTTCAAGTATAACTTGAAACCTAACATGACTCTTGACCAACTAATGAAGGTCAAGTAGGAATCCCTTGAACCCATGCAAAAGTTCATCCAATGATGGAATGCTCTTCTCAATGAGATTCTAAAACCTATAGTTGAGACCCATCTTCTCTCTATATTCAATGGGATAGTTAATGATTTTATTAAGTCTAAACTTTACTATCTAGATCCATGGTCACTTAGCCAAGCTTTTTCACAAACCAAGAACATAGAGGATGCTACTAAGGCCAGTCATGATCCTATCTATGTTGTATATAAGAACCAACACACTCAAAAGGATAAAGAGAGCCATGGCCACTATGGCCAAAGAAACTAAAATTGAGCAAGGGCTTAAAAAATAACCCAAGGCTCCTATCAACAAAAATCAATCATCAACATCCACAACCTCTACATTAGGCAACACAAGGTTAAATTTTGAAATGAAGGATTGGTCAAAGTATACTAGGCTACCACTAAAACCATTTAAACTCCTTGATCAATTTTTAAAGAGTAGGAGAATCTAATATCAACAAATGATTAAGAATGTCTATAAGAGGCATGATAAATTATGCAAAATAGCAAAGAATCCTACTCTTGTGACCAAGGATGATCTACTGGTGCCTAACTACTTCAAGCTTGATCATTTCTGCCACTACCATCAACTGATAGGTCATGATATCAACTTTTTCTTAGCCATTAAAGATGACCTGCAGAAGATGCTAAGTAATGGAGAGTTGGTCCTTAATGTCTCTAACCTAGTCAAACTGCAAAAACAATCCATGTAGTTCTCCAAGAACCCTTTGAATGCTAATAACAACCCTTACACCATTGCAACATTCAATGTAAGCAATAATCTAAGACCTACATCAGACTTGTTCATGATTCAGGTACTTCCTCATAATAACAAGAGTCCTCCAACTTTGTCTAGTTCAAGGTTCCCATTTTTTGTAAGGATAACATCACCTATGCCTTCCAAGGAGCCTTTTGTTGTCAAGGTACCCCCTCCCGCTACAACCAAACCTACTGCTATAATTGAACAACCTCCTCTCATGGTGGCAAACACAATGACTTCTTCCTAGCCAAAAAAAAAATAAGAATTTTCCAAGTAAACAATACAAGAAGTCTATACCAAAGCCTACAAACAAAGATAACAAGCAAGCCAAGGCATGGAAGGAGATGGGCTTGTCTAAGCCCACTCCTATTTCATCCATCCCCATGATCTCTAACACTCAATTTGATTCAACAAGTCAAACATGAGAGGATCCCAAGTCACAAGGGAAGGGAAAAGATGCAAAGGCACAATTCCTAAAACATGAAGTTTGCACCCTGGGATGCATGGAGGAAGTCAAAGCCAACAAGAATAAAAATTAATGACCAATGAGAAGGACTTCCTTAATGCAATGAAATAAGTTAAGCTATCTTTGAAATAGAAGAACACATCCCTTAGCCTATACGACCTAGTAATGATCTCAACTGCTCACCAAGAAGCCCTAATAAAAATATTAACTTCTATTCCTATTAGCAAGGACATCCTTACTAGCAAAGAGTTCATGCACTCAGTGATGGTACCATCTTCATCAAAGGAAGAAACAAAGTCAATAACACTAGTGTTCTATGATAGTGAGGTTAAGACCAACCCCCAAGATGACAAGACAACAAAGTCTCCCCTCTTGATAACGATAAAAGTGGCGTACTACAAGGTACATAGGATACACATGGATGATGGTATGACCACCAACATAATACCTTACACCATTTTTCAACAATTGGATTTAACAAAACATATGCAACACACATTGACTTTCACTCTTAAATCCTTTAATGTATCTCAAGTTCTAGTTAAAGGATCAATCTCTTTGGACTTTGTGATAGGGGAACAATTCCCCATGATAGCTAATTTCTTGGTGATACTTCATCCTAGGAAGGCCTCAGCTAACTCAATTATGAACTATTTCCTCACTCATCCATCAAAAATTCACTTGTCTTATGAGGGAGGTGAAATAATTATCCATGGTGATAATGCATTTCCCTTGGCAGTCATTAATGTTGACACAGAATAAGGATCTAAAATGGAGTTTCAAGAAGAAGCTCCTATTGTTGATGATGAAGTCCAAAATCCCAATAGAGCAGAAGAGGCCCATATGCACAACAATGGAACCATGGATGCACCATGGGAGGATCTCCCCTTCAACATGGTTAGCAAAGAGAATGTGAAATACAAAATTAGGCAACATAGGCCATACACCATTTCTAATCTTTTGAAGATTAGGAAATGCTTGCATGATTGATATATTTTTCTAATTCACTTACCCCTTGTGTCCATAACCAGGTAGCCTTATTTTTCTTTATCCTATTTAACCCAGTTTAAACATTATTTGCACATACCACTTTATGTTACTTTGTATTACCTTGTTTTAACCTTACTTTGCATGTAGACTAAATTTTTTTCTTATTTACAATTTACCCTTTATGCCTTGTCTATTTTCAAACATAAAATGTGAAAAATACCATTAAAACCTTAAAACCTAAAAAATTCATAAAACGTTTAAAACACAAAACTAATAAAAATATCCTTTTCAATGCATATGATCCACTAAGGCCTAAAACGCACAAAATTGAGGCCCACCATGGCCTAAAATTGGCAAAATGCATGGTCCACCATGGCCTAAAACTGGCAATTCATATTGCCCACCATGGCCTAAAACTAGCAACGTATATGACCTGCCATGGCCTAAAACTGGAAAAAAGTTTATAAGCCATGTATAACCTAGTTCACATTTTACTTTCCTAGTCGAAACATTTTTTGTTACATAAGTTAACCAACTTAGATTTATGACATGAACAAAAATTTATAGAATGTATGAAACATTAAGCATTAAAATATATAAATGAAATTAAAATTTTAAAAAAATAATAGTTGAAATATCTATAACATAATAGCCAACGTTACATAGTAAGAAAAAAGTTTAAATAATGCATAAGAACAATAAACCATCTCTCAATAATCAAATACTAACACTAGCGACAACATCATAATAACAACATCAACAATAATAATAAAGATAGCCAAAGAAAATGATCAACAAATGGTGCTAAGGTGAAATTAGAGGGGGAAGAGGAGCATCTCCAACATCTTCATTACTAGGGCCACCATTGTCACCTGATACCTATAACACAATAACATAAGTTTAATTAGTAATCAACATAATATAAAATTAAATTAAATTAAAAATAAAACATGCTAAAACAAAATAGAACAAGCAAACCTAGGATGTCTTGGGTGCAACATCCTCTATGAGGAAGCTTCAAAGACCAACCTCTAGATGATGGATGATTTGATCCTTGGTCATGTGGGCCTAGTCCACCTCCCCAAGATTAATACTAGTTAGGATGTTTCTCTTGTTAATCTCAGTTCATGTGAGTGGCTCCTGTGAAAAATGTAGCAATAGTCACCTCCCCACAAGTAGTAGAGACCTGTGAATTTGGGAAATCAGCCACCTTCAAAGAGCTTTCAAATAATTTTAAGACACTCTCTACTTGAATCCCCTTCATAAATAGCTCTAATTTGTGCCATTTGATGGACTCCTCTTACAACCACCTAAGATAGGCCTCACGTTCTACCTTGTAGTTTTTCTTGTGATCTTTTTGTTTCCCAGCACCACTCAAGGACCTAGGCACAATAATCTCTCCACCACCTAGCCTTTCATTCTAGTAAGTCCATATACAACTTCTGCTCCATAACCTTCTTGTCAAGACCAACCTTGCTATGTATAACATTCTAATATCTTGTCCATGTTATCTTCTTAAATGGCAAGGACTCCCTATTAGTCACTTGGGCTTGCATGAACCCCTTATGATCATAAAGATCCTTGATTACCTCAACTTTCCTCTTAGTTTCCCTTTCCAACACCACAACTTGTTCCCATAGGAACTTGTTTGAACATTGACATTCCCATGAATTTTTAGTACATGAAAGTGCACATCTAGTGACACTTTCATACAACTTCCATTGCACATTCTTCACTTTGGGTGGTAGGCTAGGCAATGAATCAATCTCCATGGCATAGTTGGATCCCCATCTAACCTTTGATAGTACAAGAAATATAATAATAAAACACACATATTAAACATAATAAACAAACAAAAACTTATAAACTTATAAGACCACATAACCATAAAACCTATATGAACAACAAAAGTACATAAACAATAAAAACAACTAAGGCTGAAATAAACTAAGTGTTGGAAACCATTTGGGACAACCAACATTGGCCTTTGGTCTTGTGACTAGGATCATGGGAAATGAAGGTGTTCCTTCAAACTTGGGTTTAGGTGCTTGTTGATCTCTAATAACACCAAGGCCTAGATACCTCCAAGTAAATTTAGTGATTATAGAGTGAACAACACATAAATGTGTGTTTGTTCTTGTGAATGTTGAAATGCTTAATTTTATGTATGAAACTATAATTGACAATTTGAACATAAATTCAACTTAGCTAAATATTGTGAGTCATTAAAAATTCCTATTTTGTCAAATCACTTAGTCTATAGACTCCCTATAGAACATTACTTCAAACAAATAAAATTTCACAAAAATTCTTGAACACAATTTTGCCAAAATCTACTCCTAATTTTCCCTAGAAAGAAAGTTCCATAAGAAAACTAAAAATAGAACAAGATTCAATGGATTTTAGAAAGAAGAGAGGAAAGTATATTCCTCTGTAATATCAAACATTTAGGTGAGATAAATTGAAAATTATGAAGCACTTCATAGTAAAGATATTCTAATTAAATCCAAATATTACAAATTTTCTAGCACCCTCTGACATCAACATGCAATTTCACAAAAGAAAAACTTATTAAACTACCAAAATGCTTTGTAAATGACAAAGTAAAAGCTTTTATTTTGCTAGTTAATAGTTATCAAAAATTTCAAACAATAGAGCTATCAAAAAAAATTGGCAATTTCAAGATTGAAATATCAAGGTAATAAAATTTTTAAAAAATGAAGCTATTTTAAGTCATCTCAAATTATCAAAGATTTTTTGGATCCTCTAAATTCAAATAGGCAATTTCATAAAGACATCACTATTAAATTGCTCAAGAGGCTTTTCAAATACAACATAAGCTCTTATATGACAACCAAATAGAACTCAAGAATTGCATAAAATCGAGCTATAAGAGTGATTAAAAAATTCCAAAATTAAATTTCAAGTACAATACTAGCTAAACCATTAGCTAAATACCTAAGACAAAATGGGAAGAAAAGAAGTCATAAAATTAGAACAAAGAAACTGAATTGATGCCATTACTAAGCCTTGCTTTACAAGCAATCTTCAATATATTTCTTTCAATTTTCTTCCCCAAAATCCCCCTTGAATTATACCCTTGTAGCCCTTTTTATAATGGCTTTTTGGTAGTTACCATCATTATAAAGGATTAAGGTGAGTTACAAATATCTAGGAAATTTACCCATAACCACCACAAGAAATTATAACTTCTAAAGGAAGTTATTAGAGAAATTCAAGCCATAGTTAGCTACAAATATCATGGAGTTTTAGTTATAACTATCATAAGAAGTTACAAATTTCATACAAATAAAAGGGATAATAGCCAAATGTCCCCTTTATAGGACGTTACACAAATATCTTATCAACATACAACCTTTTTTTAAAAAAAAGAAAATTCTTCCATAAAATATTTATCAGTGCCTTGAAATGGCTTCCTACAAATCCTCAGTAGCAAATATGTTGGATCAGGGCAATGGCCTTAAACTTAATTCCTCTAAAATTTTTGACATTGGTGGCTTGCTCTACAATAACATGCAAAGTTTCTAAGACCATCAAACATAATCTACAATAAGAGGATAGTAGCTTGCAATAGTATGAGGAATCCTAGAGATGGAGGATTCGATCACTATGAATAATTCCTTCAATAAATAATACAATACATGATTCCAACCTTGACTCATTTCGTTACAAAATATTCTTAACAATTAATTGCATTGTCTAGGTCTAGTGAAAGAAATTGGAGTTTCCAGGTTCAAGGTTTATCGTTTTGAGAGGGCACTGAATCCATAGTTACTATAACTCAATGAAAAATTGAGTGAATGGGATCTAAGCTTCCATAGGCACATGCTCAAAATTTCAAAGGTGGAGATCTAGCTATGAACACTAGGCTACCCTTTGAGCCATGTAATTTCTATGTTGCTATATGTAAAACAATCATAACACATCTCATGATCAAACACAGTTAATAATATTTGTTAGTCTTTCCATTTCATGGCACCATTGCACATCTTTCTCTCTAGCTCATCCACTTATTTTACCAATGACAATGACCAAGTTAACTATCTCACACCATTAGCAGCAGCTACTTCACCTTTGCCTCTTCTACGTTCATTCAAAAGAGTGGATCAACATCTCTAGGAAAATATGAACATGGTGTCCATGACCTAGCCAAGGTGGCTTCCCATATGTTGATGCATCAGCCACCATCCTCGCACTATTACCACATGTTCACAAATTCATTGAGATTTGAACTAGGCCTAGTATTTGAACTTTAAATCACAATTTCCTTTGGGTTGCCACTCAATTGAGAATATGAAGAGCCAAAGTCAAATATATGCAACAGGGAAATCTAGTCCATTAGTTTCAAAAAAGGATGGAGTTTTTACCTAGTTTTGAACCTAATGGTTCTCTACTTTGGGTCCATGTTCATGAGCATCTACAGATAGTGGAGCCTACAAGGCTTATGGTGTTTGAGTGGAGGCTCTCTCATCTATGTCAGTGGAGTTTTTTGACATTACTATTATGACTATCGAGGCTTGGCCACTTTTTTTCCATGGCAGGTTTTGCAAGGTTAGGATCGAGGGTTTTTCTTCACTTTTGACCATGGTTCTAGCGAATCGTATGGTTTCTTACTATTGCATTGAGGACTGTGGTAGCTAGTGGCCCAAAGAATTATCTGTTGCTACAAATACTAGTTTGTTACAAATTTTTCTTCTAGTGTACTAGTGATTCTATTCCTTTTTTTTATTTTTCTCTTTTGTAATACATTCTTTATTCTGATTCCCTGAAGTGGTTGGGCTAGGGCCCAACGGGTCTACATGACCCAAACTCTCTCTTCTTTTTCTAATGCTAAAGGGAAAAAATGTAAAATAATGGACTCCTCCAATAGTGATTCACAACTCATTAACAATACTAATAAAATGGATGATAATAACAACATTTTATGGTTTGACTTCCTCAAAGACATCTTTGATCAAACCGTTCAAACCTTTACCCATCTCTATGAAATCAATTATTTTACTAGCAAGATTGCTCCTACCTTAGTTTTCTAGGAATGGGCCAAAAAATTTTGGGAACCTAACATAAGATTAACCTTCACCTCTAATCTTACCAAAGGGTTTTTTCTTTTTACTTTTGAAACCAAGGCTATGGCCAATTTTGTGAAACAATAATCAGTTTGGAATGTCTATAGATCCTTTTTAGTGCTTCAACCTTAGAAGGAGGATTTTGATCCTAAAAAAGAGAGTAAAATTATTTTTCTAGTTTGGATAGAAATTCCAAGGCTTCCTTCTCATTTTTCTTTCCATGTTGACATTCTTACTATGTAGGTTGGGGAGGTCATCAGTATGAAGTCCTTTTCAAGTTTCTATCCAAAACCAACTCAACGAGTGTGTGTTAAAATTAATATGCAAGAGCCACATCCCGACTCATTGGAATTTAATGTGAAGGAAAGGACTTTTGTTTAAAAAATTTCATATCTTACACTTCCAAACCATTGTTATTATTGTCTTGATCCTAATCATCGAAAAGCTCAATGTCCAAAGTTATTGGCCAAGATTGAGGCCGAGCGAATTTTAGCAAAATAGTTTAGTAAAGAATTAAAAGATAAAAATATATCTAAGGATATAGGTAATGATAGTGTCGAGGCACACGTGGCTAACCCTTCTTCTCCAAACCCCAAGATGTCAAATACAGAGGAGATGAATATTGAGGATATGGATGTTACCAAGATGCCTCTTAACCAAGAAGAGGCCTCAAAAGATGCTACTAGTGGCTAGGAGCAAGTTATCTAGAAATCTTATGCCTCAATCACATGAGATAATCCTATCTTTAGAAATTTCCTAAAGGGCACTGATCCCTGGTGGTTGCTAATGCTAATAAGTTTGCAAGTAGAAGAAAAAGTGCTCGTCATCCTTTAGTAAATAACTTTGAGTCTAGGAATTCTTTTAAGGCTTTAGTGATTGAGGAGGATCCTCCTTCATCTTAACAAACACAATGAGGTGTTGCTCATGGAATGTTAGGAGCCTCTCGAATCCTTGTAAAAGATATATAGTTTGAGATTATATTCATAGGAATTCCCTTAATGTTGTTTGTATTCAAGAAGTTAAAATCCAAGGATTCCATATTCAAACCTATTGTAAGAGTATTTTTTCCAATATTTATTATGTCTCCTCTCACCATGAACATGTCAAAGGGGGAGCTATAATTCTTCTTCATAATAAGTGGTAGGAGTCTATTATTAATCACAGTTGTCATAATTTAGGACATTGTTGTTGGATTTGGTTATAGTATGCTAATGAAATCCTAGGGATCATTTCCATTTATGCTCCTTGTAAATTGAATGATTGAAAGCTTCTTTGAAATTGGCTTGGCACAAATTTCTTGCAACTAATTGGATCATCTCAAAAGACTTTAATATGATTAAGCATCTAGAGGATAACTTTGGAGGACAAAGAGATGGTTCAGAAAATAGGGAGCTGTCTATTTGGCTTTTGTTGAAGAGGAAATTGAATTTATAAGAAGCTAATGGAAACTACCCCTCTTCTAGTACTTATAATTGGTTTACTTGAAGCAATGCTAGACATGGAACCTCTTATATTTCTTCTAGGTTGGATCGAGTTTACCTATCTATGAATGCTTCTATTCAACTTACTACCATCAACAGTGCTTTGGTTCATGCAGATTATACCCAAGTTTTGCCAAATCATTACCCTATCCACTAGTCTCTTTCCCTCTCTGGTTACTTCTACTCTTCCAATGACCTTTATATTTTTAACACTACCTTTCTTCGTAGCAGCTTCCTTTGATCTTTATTGATGCAAATATGGAATCTGCATCCTAAAAACCTTGGAGAAGATGGTTGGATTGATTGGTGGACTAATGCTTGTACTCGCCTCCAACGGTTTTTCAAACGTGTGAGTAAATTGGTGGCTTCAAGACTAAATTCTCATAAGTCCAACATTCATAAGGAAATATCCTTATTACAAAACACCATTAATAGAGGTGAAGCTACTAAGGATCAATTCTATAGCTTACAAATTACCAAGAAGAACATGTGTATAATTGATCACCATGAAGCTAGAGGTGCTCACCTTTGCACCCATCCTTCTTGGCTCCACATGGATGACTAGGCTACTAAAATATTTTTTCATCTCCTCAAAGGGAGACACCTGTCCCCCAAAATCCTAGCTATTCAAGTCTATGATAATATCTTTACCTCCAAGACAAACATTCTATAGGCTTTCATTAAGGTCTACTCTTGAATTTCTTGAAAAGAAGATATAGATCCCACTACAATTAATATATACTTAGAAGATATTACTCCTTTTAATCATTCCATCTTTGGTGATGCTTCTCTTCTTTCTAAACAGGATCTTGGTAAAGCTCTTCAACAACTCTATGATGGCAAAGCCCTTAGTATGGATGGTCTCCCTACAAAATGTTTCAAGAAATTCTAGCCTACTCTTCAAGATACTATCTATAGTGTGTATAAGGAAGATCTTAGGAAAGAATCCTTTGGCAAAAAAATTGATGTCAGTATTATGAAGCTTCTACCCAAGTCAAGAGATCATATGTGCATTAGAAACTAGTTCCCTATCACTCTTTTAAATGTTATCTACAAAATTTTTGTTAAAGCTATAGCCAATAAATTAAAGCCTTTTCTTCCTCATCTCATAAGCAAAGAGCAAACTAGTTTTGTTCAAGGCATGTATATTTTAGACAATGTCGTTACTACTGTTGAGGGCTTGCATTGGGCTTCTTCCACTGATCAAAATGCTATTCTTCTTAAGCTTGATTTTGCTAAATCTTAGGACATGCTTGATTGATCCTTTTTGAGAAGTATAATCAAACATCATAACTTAGGTACTATTTTTGATAGACATATCAATCTGGTTTTATCAAAGGCATCTTCAGTTATTTGTATTAATAGAACCTTCTCTAAGGTTATTGAGCTTCCAAAATTAGTTCATCAAGGATGTCCTTTAGCTCCTTATCTGTTTATCCTTGCTACTAATACTCTTGGAGCTATTCCTAGATCTCATAATGAATCTATGAGGCTAAGAGGTATCTCTCTTCCACAAGAAGGAAAGGATCTCATTTATAGTTAGTTTGTGGATGATACTTTTCTCACTTTCCTTGAGGACCACAATAATTTAACACTGCCTTGGATTACATTGACATCTATTTTAGAGCCTCAAGAGCTAAAATCAATTGGAGCAAAACACAAGCTATTCGGTCTAGCTTCTCTCCATGGCCTACTTGGACTTATCATTTTAATATCAAGTGGCTTTCTCCTATCGATGTTTTCACCCTTTTGGGTATCCCAATTGCTTTATTCACTACTACCACTACCTTATGGAATAATCTGGTGGAAAAAGTGAAACATAAAGCTTTGAAATGGGCTTCTAAATCCTTATCTCTTGCAAGTAGATTTATTATAGTTAATCATATTTTGAGCTCCACTCATGTGTACTATTCTTCCTTTATGGCTCCATCCAAATCTTCCTTTTAGTGCATCAACAAAACTCTTAGAAATTATTTATGGGTGTATAAGGATAATCATAAAGCTTTTCATTGCATTGCTTGGGATATTTTCACTTTAAGGAGCACAAGGGCTTAGGCCTTACCTCTATTGAATACCAAAGTATTCTTTTGGCTTCCAAGTGGGTCACTCATTGCATAGAAATAGATGAAGCTTGGAAGATCCTTTTTAAGCATAACATTTCTTGTCTTGGTAATCACCATAGATGGAAAAACACTCATTGGAACAATTGGATCATTAGCAAAGGTTCTCAAAAGATTATAAGTTATTTCTTGTTCAAGCAAATTTGGTAGTGTTGGAGTCAACTTAAAGGCTTTTTGCAATGGAAACCTTCCGAAATAAGCTTCAACTCTTTGTCGATGCACTCCATATGGTGCCTCCTATTTTTAAAAATATTTTGGGTTGTCTATATGACAAATTCTCTCATAGATCTAATCATTTTTCCAATCACAATCTCCATCATTTTGCTTAATTATTTACTATTAGGAATGATTCTACTACCCTCTCTTGGCAACATGCGAAAGTAAAATGGGGGTTTCAAAGACAAGGCACTCGTATTTACCAGCACAGTAAGCATGTTCTCTCCAAGTTTGGTGTTCCTAAGCTACATAATAATACTCTTCGGTATGATTGGTTTTGGCCTAATGGCTCCTCTTTGCATTCTTTATGCCTTTCTAAAGCCAAATCTTGGTTTCATGTGCAAGAATTCCAACACTCCACTTTAAATAGAAGATGGAGTGTGCATCTTGAGGATTACTATTCAAAAGCTATTTTTCATTGCATTTAGACTTCCAAGGCCTAGCCTAAGCACCATTTCTTTTTTTGGTCCTTGATTCATCAAGGTCTACCCATTGGGCATAGGCTTCACTTCTTAGGAGTTGATTGCCCTAAATGCACCATTTATCAAGTCGATGACTCTTTTTTGCATGTCTTTTGGGATTGCTCATTCTCTTGAAAAATTTAGAAGTGTTTTCAATCTCTCCAAGTTTTTGTTCCTAATCATTATGTCAATTTCCCTCTATGTATCTTCAAAGATTACTATGTTAAGTGACACCTTAAAAAAGCCTAGAAAATCCTCTTATTTGAGATTATTTTCTTTATTTGGAAATGTCATCTAGATGCTTGGTGTCAAAACACCAACTATACTAAATCTGACTATGGCATGAAATGCTCTATTGCTAGTAATGTTTAACTTCAATGTTGAGAACTAGGCTTTACCAATAATATTACTTTTTCTTAAGTGGTTTCTCTTTTGAAATTTCTTTTTTTGTTTTCTTTTTTTTAGCTTTCATCCCAAGGGTTGCGATAAGCTATTTTCTTGTTGCAGGTGACTGGGGGATCATCTTGCAACTTTGGGCTTTGTTAAGGATTTGGTTTTAAGGTTTTCTTCTCCAGTTTGTAGCTCACCTTAACAACACCAACCCCCCCCCCCCCCCCCCCCCCCC
>MNCI01023335.1:182639-202909 GCA_015680685.1 Gnetum montanum | reverse complement strand
AAATCTTTGAGGCTTCCAAACTAGGGAGGTATAACTCTTGAAAGCATTTCTCTTTCCAAATCCATCATTTATAGCTATAACAAGCTACTCAATTGTAGTGGGAAATTACATGATTAAGTCTTTGGCATTGAATACAAGGTCAATGAATTCAAGCATTTTAAATTTCCAAATTACCATGGAATGCAGCCACTAATCTAATCTCCTACAACATACAATAAAATAAGTTTGACAAATTTTTTCCATTGGTAGGGGAGTTGTCCCTCTTGATGCTTCCAAAGAGATAACATCTAAAGATGAGAAAGACATGACATCCATGCTAGCATAAAGCTAGTCGATGGATTTTTCCTCAAATCCAACATCACAATAAAGGAATAGTTATTGAATGAATGGAAAATAGGCCCATAAATTTGGTTTTCCTTCAGTTGAACTTCATGCAGAAGCTTCAATTCAACAATTCATGTGAGAATTTTTTCTAGAAAGATTATTGCTTCCTAAATCCAAGACCACCAAGATTGAACAATTCGATATGGATGTAGGAATTTCACTATTAATTGTTTATTATAGAAATACAATGCTTGGAGCTATTGCATTTAACAAAACTATAAAGGAATGTAATCTTCGAAGAAGTTATCACTGAGATGTAGCTTCTTTAGCTACATTAAGCCAACAATTTCTATGGGAATGATGCCATTCAAATTATTTCTTGATGTTGTTTTATCATTCATTATTTTCTCATATCTTATGGAGTTTAACCAAATGCTTCTTAATGGCTAGTACATCAATACATGTTTGTAGATCTGGTGAATCCTTCTTTGGCACTAAAATAGCTAGTAGAACACATGGTCTCACCCTTTCCTTAACAGATCACTTCTTCAAAAGACTCAGGTGACATGCAGAATTATTGAACAACTCAACTCTCAAAATGAAATCAATCATATGAGAAATGGATCCCTAGGTGGCAATCCATTTGGCAGATCTTTAGCCATAATATTATGAGACTCTTTAATCAACTTTCTTACCTCTAGTGCCATGTTGTGTTCTTGTGGTTGGTTGGCCAACATCAATAATTCATGTAATAACTCCATGCATGATATCAAATAATCAAACCAAAATATTCATGGGCTAGTGTGTGCACTACAAGGTCTTTTGTACTACTAGTAAAGAATTACCATGAACTCTAAACAGCTAATCATTCATCTTAACCATAATTATATTTACTAGTGAATCAATTAGAGCAAACCTAGCAAATTGCCAAGGCTTCCCAATAGTAATGTGACAAGGATCTAGAGAAATAATACCATAGATAACTTAATCTATGAATTTCTCACAAATGTTACCCAACACCACTTGTGCACCTATTAGTTGGTACATTGTTCCAACAAACTAACTTTGTATGGGTAGGACTATTCTATTGTGGGAAAATAAATCTTCTCCATAGAATGGTAGAAATGTACCAAAATTTCTCATCCTTCTTAAAATGCTTAAAGAAATTTACACAAGCCTTGTTTTAAACTAAAATATACTAGCTGAATTTAACTATAACTAATGCTTTTTATTAAATTTTTTACAGTGGAAAATAATAAATATTTTTGGAGGCAAATTCTCATTGAACTCAAGGTTTGATGGTATAAAAACCTTGTTCCTAAGATATAAAAATGAAAACTATACAAGTGAAGTCATAACATAAGCTACTTAGTAGAAGGGAAGAGAGTGGTCAACATGACCCTCTTAGGAATCTTGTTGTCTTCGATCCTATCATACTTAATTTTTGATGTAACCCAAGCTTTCTTCTCTCCCTCTTGTCTTATCAATGCTCCCACTTCTTTAGCCCCAATGTTATCCTTTGCAACATTATTTCCAGAAACATTCCTCTTGTCTTATCGATGCTCCCACTTCTTCAGCCTCGATGTTATCCTTTGTAATGTTATTTCCAGAAACAATCACCTTTCATTTTTCAAATGTTGTTTTAATTCCAATACTCAAAGCTTTATATTCAACATTGTTATTAGTGTAAGGAAAAGATAGAGGAATTACCTTGAAAAATTTTAGAGAATCATCATTTACTAAAACTACTCTAGCTCATGCACTTTTGAAGTTACAAGGATAATCAAACTATAATTTCCACTTACTCTCATCTTGAGCTTTCTCTGTTTCCAAATTCTAAACTTTTTGAAGTATGCAAATTTTGGATTCAAAGGTTATTGTTTCAACAAGTTTATTTTTCCCATTTGAAGTAATGTTTTCAATCATTAAAGGTTCACTATATATGTATATTTTATTTGGTTTCCCTTTCCAAGGTAGCCACATATGTGAATAATCTATGGATATGTAACTTAAGAAATGTTTACTCCAACTTCTACTCAACATAAAACTATGTGAATCTAGGATATCTACTACTTTAATAGTTACTCTACTTTTGATATGGGGTTCAAAAGAAATTTCTAGTAGAACATTTGGTAGCTGATCCACAATCTTCACTCTACTTTTATCCACTTGAACAATCTTTTTATTAGATTGTTCAAGAGTCAGACCAATTTTTTTACATATAAATAATGGCATGATAGTAGACATAGCTCCAAAATTAACCAAATAGCTATCAATATATTTATCTTTTAACTTCATTGTCAAAAGAAAAGGACGAGCTTCCTTATCAAGAGTACAATCATATCTAGTTTTTGTTATCTTATTGACATTAGACACATAACTTAACTCTGAATATCCAACTCTTCCTTTATCTTTAATAAGCTCCAAAGATTTTCTTTGTTGATCTCCTATCTATAACAATTGATATATGCTAATGCTGGCCTTGACATGTTTAAGATCCTCAATCAAATTATATTCTCCATCTCCATAAAAGCCTGGTTTCTTCATCCATTTATTGAGAGTCTAATTTTGAGTACTTTTCTCTACTTGATCCTCTTTTCTTTTATTTTTCTCTTTTCCACTTGGTTCAGAAACCTTCCTATTAGTAGATGGATCAAAAATGACATTGGAGGCTTGGAAGTAGTTAATTTTTCCTTTGAATGAAGATTATACTTATTTTCTTCATTTTTGTTACTCTCTTCATCTAATGATATATCTTCTTTAGGACATGATAAAGAAGAGGTATTACTATATCCATTCTCAAAAGATTTGCTTACATAATGAACACCAAATAGCTCATTATCAAATTCAATACTGAGGAAGTTGAAGCAAGATCACTCTCATCCTCAACTACTAACTTAGTACCTTGATGTTTATGTTTCATATTTTTCTTTTCTTCCTTGATTTCAACCTTTTCAAAAGCTTTTCTAGTTTCACTACTTTGTTCGACAAGTCTATTATTAATTTTCCTTGTTCAAATTCTCTACTATCTACTCTTGCTCTATCTTAATATGAGATGGCCCTAGTAATACTTTAATTTGGAAAAAATCTTGCACATGAATCATCATTTTCTCTTCTCTTTTTTGAGATATGATAATTTCTTCATTATTTAAGTTTAACTATTTTTCTAACTATATAGCTTCACTAAAGTAGTCGTGCAATGTTATCAAGTTTGGGATTCTTCTTAACCAAATTGAAATATTGGGATTCACAACCTTAAGATAAGTATCTCTAACATTTCATCTAATGGTTTATACTATCTTTGAAAGAGCCCACAAATTCTTTGAAATTTAATGTTGAAATATCTAATTAACTCTTTAAATTCTTACTTAGCTTGTACTATTGCACAGTATAGTTGTTGTTGATCCAATTGATTGCCAAGCTGGGCCAAGAAAAGGCTTTTCATATCATTCCAACTTGAAATACTATTGCTTGGCAAGTTTGAATATCAAATTTAAATCATATCCTTTAAATTTGATATGACCAACCCATGAGCTTGGTCTTAGTGTTGAATATTTGCATGAGCTAAAGCTAAATCAAACAACTAGAGGTATTCTTTAGCCAAGTAAGCTTTTCTAGGAATAAAAGGATCAAGCAAATATTTGGAAGCTGCCTTAGGAATATCATTGTAATTTTGGGACCTTAATGGTGTAACTCCTTGCCAAGCATTAATTGGTTGTGGATTTTCCATCCTATTATGATTTATTTTGTTGGCTAGACTCTTATATTTATTTGACCTTCTCCTATAGACTGATAAACAAGATAGAAGAGGTGAATTCCTTGTACTTCGGGTTTTTACTCCACTACTTATCCCAAACTTGAAAAAAAAAATTATTCTTCTTTTGATGAATAATTAGTATTATAATTAGGAATTTCTCTAGAACCTTTAAAATCTTCAAAATTATATATTTTTTTATCATTAACTCAAATAATTACTATTTTTCTTTCAAGTCCTCCTAGCACCAAAAAGAACTATTAGTATGCTAAGACTATGAATCTCTTTGAATGTGATAAGTTGTTAATTTATGAACTTAGGTAACAAATTTTCTACCCTCCTTCTAGTGGCAAAAAAAACTATTGGTGACCATTTGGGACTGTCAACTTTTTCCTTTGAGTCTCATGTAACTAGAATCATGGAAAACAAAGCTATGCCTTCAAACCTAGATGTAGGTGCTTGCTAGTCTCTGGCAACACCAAGGCTTAGATACCTCCAAATAAACTCAACAATTATAAAGCGAACTAAGCATAAATGTGTGTTTGCTATTGTGAATGTTGAAATTCTTAGTTTTTTATATGAAACTGTAAGTGGCTAGTATAACAAAAATTCAAATAATTTTATTGAATACTATGAGTCATTAAAGATTTTTATTTTGTCAAATCACTTAGTTTATATACTCCCTATAGTAAATTGTTTGAAACAAATAAAATTTCACAAAAATGCGTAAGCACAATTCCACAAGAAAACTAGAAATAGAGTGAGATTCAATGGATTTTAGAAAGAGAAAAGAAAAAAAGAAAATTTGTGTGTAATCTCAAACATTTAATTGAGGTAAAGTAAACATGATGAAACACTGCGCATTAAAGTTATTCTAATTCAATCTAAATATTACAAATTTTCCAAAACCCTCTAACATCAACAAGTAATTTTGTACAAGATAATCTTATTAAACTACCAAAATTCTTTGTAAATGACAAAGTACAAGATTTTTTTTGGCTAGTTAATAGTTGTTAAAAATTGCAAACAATAGAGCTATGAGAAAAAATTTGACAATTTCAAGATTGAAATATCAAGGCAATAAAATTTTTAAAAATGAAGCTATTTCAAGTCACCTCAAAGTATCAAATATTTTCTAGATCCTCTAGACTCAAACAAGAAATTTCATAAATACATCACTCTTAAATTGCTCAAGAGGCTTTTCAAAGATAACATAAGCTCTTATATAGCAACCAAATAGAAGTCTAGCATTGCACAAAATAGAGCTATAAGAGTAATTAAAAAATCCAAAAATTAAATGTTAAGCACAATAATATCTAAACCATTAGCAAAGCAACTAAGAAAAAATGGAAAAAAAAGGAAGTCATGGGATTAGAAAAAAGAAACTAAATTGATGCCTTTAGAAAGCCATTCTTTACAACCAATATTTAATATATTTCTTTCAAGTTTCTTTCCCAAAATCCCCCTTGAATTCTACTCTTGAAGCCTTTTTTATAATGTCTTTTGGATAGTTACCATCATCATAAGGGATTAAGGTGACTTACAAATATCTAAGGAATTTACTCATAACCACCATAAGAAGTGATAACTTCTATAGGAAGTTATTAGATAAATTCAAGCCATAGTCAACAAGTGTCTTCTTAGTAATGGGAAATTAAAATTAGCTACAAATATCATGGAGTTTTAGTTGTACCTATCATAGGAAGTTATAACTTCCATAAGAATAAAAGGGATAATAGCCAAATGTCCCCTTTATAGGATGTTACTCAAATATCTTATCAACATACAACTTCTTTTAAAACAAACCAAATTCTTCCATGAGATATTTATTAGTGCTTAGCAATGGCTTCCTAAAAATCCTTAGTAGTAAGAAATATGTTGGAGTAGGATGATGGCCTTGGCTTAATTCCTATAATATTTTTGACATTGGTGGCTTGCTCTCCAATAACAACATGCAGAGTTTCTGAGACCGTCAAAAGTTATCTCCTATAGGATGACATCAACTTGCAATAGTATGAGGAATTAAAAAGGTGGAGGATTTGATGGCTACAAATAATTCCTTCTAAAAATAATTCAATTCATGATTCCGGCCTCATCTCTACATTTTGTTGCAAAATATTCTTTACAATCAATTGCAGCATCTAGGTCCAAAGAGCACAATTGGAGTTTCTAGGTTTAGGTTTTATCGTTCTAAGAGGGCATCTAATCTACAATTACTACAACTCATAACTCAATGGAAACTTGAGCGGATGGGTTTTAAGCTTCCACAGGCACATGCTTAAAATTTCAAAGGTGCAGATGTGACTATGAATACCAAGCTACCCTTTGAACCATGTAATGTCTCTATTGCCAAAAGTGAAACAATCATAGCACATCTCATCATTAGATACAGTTAATAAGATTTATTAGTCCTACTATTTTCTGCCACCACTGCACATTTTTCTCTTTGCCTCATCCACACATTTCACCAATGAAAATGACCAAGTTAACTATCTCATGCCATTAGCAGCAGCTACTTCATCTTCGTCCCTTCTACCTTCATTCAAAAGAGTGGGCCGACACCATCAGGCACCACGAACATGGTGTCCATGACCCAACCAAGGTGGTGATGCATCATCTGCCATGCTCCCACTATTTCCACATGCTCATGAATTTCTTAATATTTTAACTAGGCTTGATATTTGAACTCTAAATGGCAACCTCCTTTAGATTTCCATGAAAATTTATAAAATCATAGTTCAAGTGGGATATAGGAGAATGTTCTTGCACATTCATCATGCTTCTCACAAATTGTGGAATGTAACCTTCAAAATTTTCTTCCATGTAGAGCATATTTAGTGATGTCAACAAACATAACTCCTCTAGGATTATTCCCCATAGATTACTTCCAACCAACTGAAGAAATACTAGATCTTTAAGGCTTCCAAACTAGGGAGGTATAACTCCTGAAATCATTTCTCTTTCCAAATCCAACCTTTTCAATTGTGAAAAATTACCTAATTGTAGTGGGAAATTGCATGACCTAGTCTCTGCCATTCAATATAGGGTCAATGAATGTAAGTTTTTCAATTTGTTGAATTACAATAGAATGAAGTCACTAATTTGATCTCCTACAACATACAACAAAACAAGCTTTAACAAATTTTTCCATTGCTAGGGAAGTTGTTCCTCTAGACTTTCCCAAAGTAATAACATCTAAAGCTGAGAAAGATGTGACAACCATGCTAGAATAGAGCTAGTTAGTGGATTTCCCCTCAAATCCAACATCACAAGAAAGAAACATTTTGATAATGATTGGGAAAAAGTTTCATGAATTTGGTTGTCCTTGAGTTGAACTTCATGTAGAAGCTTCAATTCACCAATTCGTGTAAGAATTTTTCTAGAAAGACCATTGCTTTCTAAATTCAAGGCCACTAGGGTTGAACAGTCCAGTATGGATGCAGGATTTCCTAGTTAATTAGTTATCACTAAAATACAATTCTTGCAACTACTGCATTTGATCAAACTCTAAAGGAATGTAACCTTCAAAGAAGTTATCACTCAGATGTAGCTTCTTCAACTATGTTAAGCTAGTAATCTTCGTGGAAATGATGTCATTTAGATTATGGATTAATGTTATTTTATCATTCATTATCTTTCCATATCTTATGGAGCTTAACCAAACCCACTTCTCAATGGCTAGTACATCAGTACATGTTTGTAGATCCAATGAATCCTTCTTTGATGTTAAAATAGCTGGTAAAACACATGGGCTCATCCTTTCCTTAACATATCCCTTCTTCAAAAGACTTAGACAACATGCAACATTATTCAACAACTCAACTCTCAAAATGAAATCAAATGTAGAAGAAATGGATCCTTAGGTGGCAATCCATTTAACAAATCTTTAACCATAATATTATGAGACTCTTTAGTCAACTTTCTCACCTTTGGTGCCATGTTGTGTTCTTATGGTCGGTTGGCCAACGTTAATAACTCATAGAAGAACTCCATTCATGATATCAAATAATCAAACCAAAGTCCTCATGAGATAGTGTATGCACTTCAAGATCTTCTTTACTACTAGTAAAGAAGTGTCATGAACTCTAGACAACTAATCATTCATCTTAACCAAAGCTATATTTGCTAGTGAAGTAATTAGAGAAAACCTAGTAAACTACCAAGGCTTCCCAAAAATAATGTGACAAGTATCCAAAGAAATAATACCATAGAGAACTTAATCTATGAAATTGTCAAAAATGTTACCTAACACTGCTTCTGCACTCATTAGTTGGTAGATTGATTCGACAAACTAACTTTGTATGGGTAGGAATATTATTTTCAAGGCAAATCAAGCTACTCCATAGAATGATAGTAATGTGCAACACAAAGGTTCTTAACAACATTGGGATCAATCTATTACAACTTATTAATCATTTCTTTGACTACACCATGCATGAACTCCATTTTATCAGGAACCTCTACCCATGGTTTCATTTGGAATGTAGAGGTTGAGGCACCTAGCTAGGGATCAAGAGTTGCAACAGGCATAACTATGGCCTATATAGTTAAAATCAAGATTTAAACTTGAAAATATAAAATGCAACACATAAAAACAAAATTCATAAATACCTTGGATGTCATATGGGATGATATCAGGGTGTTTACCTAGCTATGAACCATCAAATATAACATTGAGGTCATCCAATGTAACGTTGGATAAACCCTTGATAAAATAAAATTTTCTTGTGATACAATATCATATATATGATATCATAGTAACAATGTCATGAAAATGATGTCATAGTGTATGCTACATCATCATTGATATGATGTCTTGACATGTGTGCAATCCTATAAATACAACACTTGGATGCACAATCTAAAACCTTTTCATTCCAATCTTTAAAAAATTCTTGTAGTTTGTTTTCCTAGTTTTGGCAATAGAGTGAATGCCTACAGTGTGGTGTAGAGAAATTGTACATAATCTTTATAGAAGTGAAGTGTACTTGGACATAGTTCATGTCAAAAAATAAAGATCATGATTACTTTTCATCATTGTATCATCCACTTAGTTTTACTATTTTACTTAGCATAATTTTAACTATTTTCTTAGTTTAATCATTTACATTTCCAAGTACTTTACTTTACTTGTTCATTAGTAAAGTAGAATGAGTATGACTAGTTTTGAGCGCTAAGTGTAATCATTTGGTAATCCCAATAGTGTTATTGCTTGGTTCACCTAGTAGCATAACACTTGGTAACCCAGTAACGACTACATGAGTCCAAGGCATATATGGTAAACCAAGACCCAATGCTCATCACTCTAGAATAGATTAGATTTACATTACCATCATTACTTAGATTTAGATTTTTATTTTCAACTTTCATCATGTTCACAACTAGGAGTATTAAGGGCTTAACAACAACAACCAATCATATGCCTCACTAAGGACAAAACCATACACTCAAACTTCACTAACTCAAAGTGAGAAGACAATGATCATGAACTTAACATCAATTAAGAGCATAACTACATTGTCCATCCATGGCTTACGATCTAGTCATGTGTGAGCACTTTTGACTTCTATGATAAAGTGTTGGATGCTCTATCACTCATCATTGGTGTTATTGTTAGGGATGTGTCAATGTGTGCTGAGTAATTGATTTTACAAAGTTTTTTGTATAGAGAAATCAAAAGTTAATTTTCATAATCTTTAGATAATTCTAACAATAGACACACCTAACTAAGCTTCACACTCATAAAATGGCTTCAACTCAAGAAAAAATATCACCTAACAAAGAGATAAAAAGGAGCAATGATAGAAAAAATGATGATGAAGACCATAATATGCCTATGAAAACAAGAATCTCATATGCTTATCATAATCTTTACTATCCAAATTTCACATTTATCTTTCACCACGATGGGCACTGAAGGTGGAGAGACCTACAGGGCAACATCATTTTGCCTCCAAAGTCTTTAGCATTCACAATGCTTTAAATGGGATGAATTTGAGACATGTTCAAGAAGGATACCATGTGATTAAACACATGATAAGACCCTACCAACCTACAAAGGCACAAGTGTAGAGAGATGCTACTATGAAGACCAAACATGTGCATAACAAGGGAAAGTAGATCACCTCTCTTGTTATCTTGGAAGAACTTGATGTTGATGCATTTGTAGTAGAAAAACTTCATCAAGATCATGAAGTTCATTTCTAAATGCGTATCAATCACTTAGAAGAATCTATCAAAGTGAAGTTACATTTATCCTTAGTAGATTCACCTAGAAGATAAGCAACAAACTCTAAGTACAACCAAGACTCAAGGTGAAACACTTCTGCTATATCACAAAGGGAACCACTACTTCATCTTCATCCTCACAATTATCAGTGAACTTTGATTGAAGGGAACAAATGTATAAAGACCATGATAGAGAAAGACATTGAAATCATGATCAACATGACTATCACCCAAGACATTTTGATGAGAAAGATAAGGAACATAAACAATGAAGAAATAAGGATAAATGTGTAGAGAGAGAGAGGTATGAGTACCAAATGACACACCACTATAGTATAGCATACAAATCCTATGATCATGAAGAACCCCTATTGGAAACTCATAGCATGATAAATATAAGGGAAGTTGTCTACATTCCAAGAAGACATGTAAGGGACAACCGCATTAAGCAATGAGACATGAATAACATGCTTACATTTGAAGGTGGATAATATGCAGATCCATAACACCACCTTCAAGCATTCATGATGCCTATGTCTTATAGAATATAGAGACTAACTGATGAAAAATTAAGTTGTTCCGAAGGACACTTATGAAAGAGGTGGAATGCTGGTATAGATCATTACAACCTAAATAAATTAGAAGATGGAGTAACATACTAGAACTTTTTAATGATAAATACCAAACCTAGTCATGAGTGTCAAACTTAAGGAAGAAAATCCAAGGCTAGAAGCAAGGGACCCATGAATCCTTTGATGCAATGACAAGCAGATACTATTTACTTCTACATAGGTGTCTAGGCCACAGATTTTTCCAAAGGAAGCATCTTAGGCACATTGTAGATGGACTAAGGAACAAAACCAAGAAAACCCTTAGGGTTTATGCCCAAGGTAGATTATCTAAAATGACCATCCATTGCATTCAAAGGCTCATTGATCAATGGCAAAGGAAGAAGGTGAACTAAAGAAGAGAAAATCGACTAAAGAGTATAGTAGACATCTATCAAGAAGAGAGATGCACAAGTGTGTGGTCAACAAGATGAAGAAACCTTGGAATAGGTGATATAGAAAAAGACACTACCTATTCAAAATTTTTTTACTGATATAGCAACCAAGATAGAAAAGATGTGGGATTTGATGGATAAAAAATTGCCAATAGCTTTGAAAATTGTAGAGGAAAGAATTGAGTAAGCCTTTAGCAAGGGCAAGGAGAAAAAGAAGAAAAGAAACGTCAGATGAAAAGAAAAAGTGCCTTTCGTGATAAAATTTTTGGATACAAGCTTAGATGAGAAGGAAGGATGTATTGTGTGCTAGTATAACCACCTTAAGGGGTGTTGGCCTATCATGGTACATTTGTAAGAAATGGAAGCATATGCACTGAATCCAAGATTCATCAAGAAGCAGATGCCCAAATAGTTACCTTACCCTCAAGGTAACTATTGGTAGACCTTCTAACTAGCCTATTTACCTAGTGGAGCTTATCCATAGCCATAGAAATAGTACCATCAACAATGGTAGTAATCATAATCGTGGGTGATTCCACCACCACAACAAAAATACTCATATCGGCAACCAGACCCTTATGGATACTATTTTAAGCATCTGATTTCTCTAGGAAATGTAGCAATTCAAACTTCTCAATGCTATCCACCAAAATACCATAGACCTACACCTTTGAGGATGGATTTTGATCCATATAGATATCCATAAATAGTAAGTTTATCAAGTCAAACTCCTAATCCTTTACCACCCATGACACCACCTATCATGCAACAAGAACTATGATCACAACCTTAATAAAAGAATGCTACAACTGTAGTGATTGTACAAATAGAGGATCACACCAGCAATATTAAGGGTAAATCCAAAAAATGTCTTTTTTTAAGACAAGACCAAAAAAGGTTGGTAGAGTTAGAACTTCATTGAGATAAGTTTCTTCTATGACATATCCTCTTACAACCAGTATGCTTTCACAACAACTAAATCAAGAACTTAAAACTGTCATGCTAATAAATATAGTATTAGACTGGATTAAGGTAGGAACACTTGCCAAAAAAAGAGTGGATCCAAGAGTTTCTTTGATTTCTTTACAAGTAGCTAGAAATTTACCATGCAAGGCTCTCCTAGATTCATGTTTCAAACTAAACTTGATCTCTCAAGAAACATATAAGGAATGGAACCTACCACCCTTAAATAAGTGCAACATAAGGTTAGAACTTACATATTAATTTTTCACCATTCCTTTGGGATAGATAGAAGATGTGGTGACCACTATCAATGGGTGATCCTATCCAACGAACGTTTTGGTGATTCACATGAAGAATAATGACAAAGAATTTCCCATCATAATGGGAAGAGCATAGATTAGCATAATAGATGCTAAGTTAAGAATGAGAAATTTATTTGTAGAAATCTCTAAGGAGGACACGCAAGGATCCATACACACACAATAGATTCCATGCATTACCAATGATAAAGAAGGGTGTAGTTGTGAAGTGACACTTCAAAATGTCAACACAATCCTCACATTAACCCACAACAAAAGTGAGAAACAAGTGTGTGTATGAAAAGAGACATGAATCACTAAACCAAAAGACACTTTGTGGCCAAAAACTAAGAACCTAAAATTGTCTAAAACATGCATAGAAACTTCTGATCCACTTATTAACTCCTATTGTAAGAAAATGACCCAACCAAGAGCTCACAAATGAAAATATTAAATCATAATCATACACTAGCATATATACGAAATAAGGACTTCAAATTTTAATTGGAAAATAAACAAGTATAATTGGACCTTCTGATATAGAAAGATCATCTAGTCCAACAAGATATAAATCCTCAAAAGATCAAAATTGGATTACCATCAAGATCACATGGGAAGATAACCAAAAAACTAAGTCACTAAGGATGGTAAGTGAGAGACCTAGAGTGTACGATCCAAGGGATTTATGATCCATTTTTCAAAAACTCACCCATGAGTTTAGTTATGGGGGAGATGCCTTATCTTGACTTAGGAATTAATAAATGCTTTTTAAGTTTTTTGTTTGCTAATTTTTGAGGTTTATGATTTTTGTTATATATTTTCCATTTTTGACCAATTTTTACATTCTTTGATATCTTTTCATTATTTCATACTTTTTCAATTCTTAATTATTTTCCTATTCTTTGACATTTTTACATTCTTTTTACAATCTTTCATTCTTACTACTTTATCATTAATTTTTCTTGTAAATATTTTTTTCAATTAACAATAACACACACCGAATAAAGAAAGATGTAGTCCCAATAAGGTGAATATTTCTCTATATTATCAAATCATAAGGGACTAATTACCTATATAGTGAGACCACAATATCCATCCACTCATTCCAACAATAAGAGGTTCTTACCATGGCCATAATGATATTCTTTTCATAATAAAACTAATAATAAAATTATGATCATTATGCTTGGATAGAAGAGTGAAGAACCAAGTGGGAATGTAAAAGGTATGGTATCAAGGAAACTTATGGATTCTTTGGATCACTGTTGTGAGCTCTATCCTATCATCGAGATTGTATTATATCCATGTAGATCTAACAAAAAATTGAAGTAAGAATACAATAAGTGTTGCCTTACCATGTCATTGAAAAGACATGTTATCCATGGATGATGGTACTCCTCTAGTAAGTTCAACATAGTTAAAAATAAAATCCATGCACTGAATAAATTTTTAGAGGCCCCACTGGAAATACATATTACCCATGCATGAAGGTAGGTAGCTTATTAGGAATCTAAAATAATAAAAAGTGCAATGAATAAACTCCTCCCTTGGACAATATGTCAACTAGTAATACTTCTTACAATAGTGGTAGTCTTATAGTTGTAAATCCTAGGGAGAAAACAATGTGATGTCACTAGAATGTAGTTTGAACTTGGTTTGAATCTCAAAAAGAATGACTAATAATTACTTTAACCATCAATTACACACAAGGACTCATTATGCCTCTGGTCAGACACCTCACATCTCAATTTCAGCAATCCTTTCTATAGTCCATTTCACCTCACTATATATTTAATCATAACTTTTTGGTTTTTTATAATATAGTATTATTTTCCCAATTTTATGATACTAACATGTGTGTTTTGCTAGATAGATATGTGTTACATTCAACTCCTTGAGAGCCTAAGGACACTTTTAGGTGTGGTTATACAAGGGCACTAAGGGCTGAAGCCTAATTTGGGGAAGATCCACTTGTATAACTCTTGTATTTCATACTTGGCAAGGACTTCCACATTATCTTGTGCCTTCCAAAACACTCAATACTTAATAAATACTTTCCATAATATCTAATAATTTGTTCATATTTTATAAATTCCTTACCCATTTCCTATCCATCTAATAAATTTTCACTGCCTAAGATTACTTCCTCATGAACTTGGAACCATAAATTTTTTAAAATTGTGCATGATTCATTACCCATGATCCTCTTGACCAACTTTATCTCTTCCAAAAATTTAATTTAACTCATTTTTTTCCAACAAAATCAATGAAAAATTTGAACTTTTTAATGGTGATGTTATAGTTACGATGTCATAGGCACCTATAATGTCATATCTATGATGTCACACATATAAAAATAGTATATATACACACTAGATTTAGTGCAATTTTTTTCATCTTTATTTTGGAACAAGAAACTTTTTGCAATTTTTTTTTGTTTTCTCAAAGCTCTTGCATACTATCTTCCAAAGGCCATCACTTCATCCCTGTAGCTCTTATTTTTCAAATTATTGAACCTTGTTAATCCTAGAGCACTTAACTTACCCATGGGGAATGCATTGCATGATACAATTGAAAATTTAACCCAAAAATTCCTAACCCCGAAAGACACCATAAAGGATAAGCATAAGAGAAAATGAAAATCTTATAGTTGATTGATCAAACTTAAGCAATAAAAAATTAGTTGATCCTTCTAATAAGCCATACTAACTATGTTGAGTCATAATAAGTGCAAAAATGATAACTATGGAAGGTAATAAGTAATTAAATAATATATCACCTAAGGAGTTCCTTTTTGAAAAATTTTCTAACTCTACAATCATAATAAGATAAGAACTTGATCTAACCAATGGTATGAGTAAGGTAAAGGATTATTAAGAACTAATGTAAATAATTTAATAATTCCAAATCCTTATGCATTATAAATTGACCCAAAGAGAATATCATAAGAAGAACCTTCACAACATGGGAGCAAAAGACCCAAAGGTCGTGGGAGAGTCTAAGTAGGAGAATAAACCTTACAAGAAGAACACGCATAGCAAGAGGTTCAATTGTATAGTATTTATCAAGAAACTCCTACCACAAAGCACTCAACCCAAGGAGAGGCAGAAATTCCACAAGCACCTATACAAGGATAGCACCTCACGCTATCACCAAAATGCCTCCAGGCCATCTAAGAAAAATCGATCATGTCCACAATCATTCTGAAATTGAATTTTAATTAGTTCATGGAATTTTCTCCAAAGGCAGTGAATATGTAAGTCCAAGAATTTCTTCTATGGTGTATACTATCCAACAATGAAGAATGATACCTAGGAGAAATGTACCAATTCTGGAAAAATAAGCAAGCTAATGCTACTATTAAAATTGAAGTCTCTATGTCATACCTAGTAGAAAGGAAATATTGAAAAGAAGACAAGGATAGAAGAGGTGGAACATCAAGCACTTCTCAACTACCACTAATTTTAGAAGCCTAATGACAAAGGGAGGAAGCCAATGAAAGAGCCACCACCACCAAGAACATGAGCTACATCATGCTACTTTAGTTTTGATTTTTTCTTCTCTTGTTTTATCATGTAATTGTGTCAATTTTTCTAATGATACCACTATGTCATTTTAAGTTATATATATAGTTATTTAATCATGTCAAGTCAAATCTACCTCCTTATTTTGAAAGGAACTTGATCCACATTTTGTTTTAACTCAAGAATAAGTTTTCAGTTAGTCATGGGGGTATGATAAAATCAATTTTTATTATAATACAACACCATAGCAATGATGGTGTAGATACGATGTCATGGTTCATGCTATGTCATCATTGACATAATGTCTTGGGATGTGTGCAATCCTATAAATACAACACTTGGATGCACAATCCAAAACCTTTTCATTCCAATCTTAGGAAAATTCTTGCAATTTGTTTTTATAATTTTAATGATAGAGTGAATGCCCACAGTGTGGTGTAGAGAAGTTGTATAGAATCTTTATTCAAGTGATATGTACTTGAGCACAGTTTATGTCTAGAAATAAAGATCGAGATTATTTTTCATCATTTCAATATCCACTTAGCTTTACTATCTTACTTAGCATATTTTCTTAGTTTAATCACTTACATTTCCAAGTACTTTACTTATTCATTAGTAAAGTGGAATGAGTACGACTAGTTTCAAGAACCCAAGTGTAATTTTTTGGTAATCCCAATAGTATTATTATTTGGTTTTCCTTGTAGCATAATTCTTAGTAACCCAACAATGATTACATGAGCCCAAGGCATGTATGGTAAACTAGGACTAGATGCTTATCACTCTAGGCTAAAGTAGATTTATATTACTTTCATTACTTATATTTATATTTTTATTCTCAACTTTCATCATGTTCACAAATAAGAGCATTAAGTGCCTAACAACATCAATTAACCATACACCTCATTAAGGGCTAAATCATACACTAAAACTTCACTAACTCGAAGTGGGAAGATAACAATCATAAACTTAACATAAATTACTAGCATAACTACATTGTCCATCTATGGATTATGATCTAGTCATGTGTGAGGACTTATGGCTTGTATGGTAGAGTGTTTGATGCTCGACTACTCATCACCCCCCATCCTCACACCACTATAGAAACTCCTCCTCCAGGCATGTTTGCTCTGCCTCTAATACCACTGCTTGGGCTACCAGTTCTTGTTGTTTATCTATAAGAACAACAAAGACAAAACATATAACAACTTAGTACCTTTTTCCTAAAACAAAATAATGACATAGTCTTATAACATAAAACATAAAATGCAAAACAAACTAAAACATACCTAGAATCACATGATGTTCCTGGCCAAGTTTAATGACAAGCCTCATCTTCATGGGTTTCTTAATAACTGGTGTTGCTTCCTCAACCATAGGCCTCTTTAACTTTGCTCTAGCTATTGTGTTAGCTTTAGCATGTAACTTCTTGGTCTTCTAAAAATTTCCTCAAGCAACTTGGGGCTCAATCCCCATGCTATAATTAGAAGCACAACATACACCCTTAAAATTCTTAATGGTGACAAACAATGATTCCCCAACATCCTCTGGTAGGTTTTGAGCCTACATGATGGGATAAATAAGTTTCATCCAAAATGTATAAAGATGGGATGGATCTTGGCATACCCATCATTCATCCTTCTACACCACCAAGAACTCTATGAACCTCATAAGATATGTTACAAAGAATGCATAATGCATGTGGCACATCGTAGTAAGGTCTTTTCAAAGTTTCAGGATCTCCCATCATAGCCTAAAGACCAAGTGAGAAGCCTAGTTGAGCTAAGCACCCTCCATGAGAATCTTTTTCATGGTGCATTCCTATGTGATGCTGATGACCTTCTTCTCTAATAGCAACTTTGGGAACGCATGGGACCAAAACAATGGATAGACCTCCTTAGAATCTACATCCTAGAATTGGTCTAGGGACAACCTAGAATGATCACAATGAGTGTTTAGGCATTCTTCCACCTCCTCTTGATGGTCCACATCCTTCGCTACTTTGGTAGCAACTTTCATGCCCTCATGAGAAACATCAAAAAGGTTACTAAAGATGGATTCATTAATGGCCAAGGTGATAGGCACACCATGGACCTAAGTGACAAATTTCTTCACTTCTTTGTTAAAGGAGTCAATGATATTCACCATCTCAGGAGTAAGGATGATTGAGCAAGAAGCTACGAAATGATCAAGAAAACCTACATCAATGATGTTTTCTTGAATGTTTCTAGGCACCTGACTAGCCAATCACTATTGTGCTAAATCCACCTCATCAAAATTGAGAATAAGAGTCTCCTTAGAGCTTTCTAAAGTGATCAAGGTGATGGTAGAAGAAGAGGTAGCCCCTACGATGCATAGGCACATCACATAAAAAAAAATATAACAAGTGTAACCAATTAAATAAAACCATTTAAATAATTAATGCCTAAATAACCTACAGCTATGTAACCATGAAAAAATTAACATAACATAAAAAATAAAATATAACAAAAAAATAAAAATTCTTACTTCACTTTCTTGGTGAAGGTAGTGTGGAAACAATAAGGGAGATATGTGTCTTTGCATCAAAATCAGGGATTCCCAACCAACTATGGATTGTCCCATTCACCAAGCACTTATAAAGTCATCTTTGAGTTGCTCTATCATAGTGAGCTTGGCCACCCACTTGGCCTTTGGTAAATACCCCCAATGTTTTTTGGGCTAAAGGTAAGAATTGGTCACTCTTGACCAACCCATGGTCATCCACCCTGTACCTCCTACAAGCATGTCAACCAAAATAAAAATCATTAAGCCAAAATAGCCTAAGAAAATTAAAAGTAGACCAAAACCAACTTAATTTTACACTTATCCCTCCAAACAGTAGATAGTTCCACGAGGGTTCTGAAACAATGTATTAGCACAATGACCAACCAGCAATGTGTTGTTAGCATTGTACTGGATGAATTCGAGCATATCCTAGATTTTGGATAACTTAAGTGTCCCTCTGATGTATATGCTATCAAATTGTTTACCCTCAACATATGTGTCAAGTTTGTCAATAATGAACTTGACGCTTGTTGCAACTAGAAAATTCAGTCTCTAGAAAATTGAAGATCTCAATGTAGTAGTTTTAATCCTAGATCCCAAGGGCCTCCATGAAAAAAAGGATCTGAGGTATCCTAAATGGTCTAGCAGATCACCCAGGGACTTAAGGAGGGTCAAACAAGATAAAATAATAAAAATGAAAATACAAATATAGAAAATAAATTCACTAAAATAAAACAAATGAATAGAAATTTCACACAAACAAAACTGTAAACTTTATTCTAATAGAAATAAAGAAGGTTCAAGGAATATGTACAATATGTGCCTAGAGTAGCAAGGGGGTTCACTTTAGTGGGGGTTTAGAATCCATTGAAACCATTTCTATGAATGCCATAGTTAACTCCATGATCTAGAGGTTCTATAACTCTCAATGTTGTCAAACCTTGCTACTCTCTACACTAGATCTACAACATTGATTATGAAGGGGGATAAGATGTATGGAGGATTTTAGATCACAAAAGTGAGCCACAATAGAAGTCTTCATGCCTAGATGCTCAACATTGATGCTAGAATCTCATACAATCTCAAAGGGGGTACAAGGGATCACAATGGCTACAAAGGTTCCATGCTGGGGAGATTCAAGAAGCTACAAATTTGCAAGATTGCAAGAGTTCTCAAATGCCAAAGTATGCCTAAAAATGAAAAAGTGTGAAACCTTTCTATGATGTTCGTGCTTGGTTTTTATAGGATTTTGGCCACAAATTTGGCTATAAATTTTGCTTGATTTCTAATAGAATTTTGTCTACATGTAGGTGTTTGCAGGTGTACAAATCTAGCCAAGTTACTATGTATGGTAAGTTTTGACATCCCCATAGCATCAAAACCATTACTTTTACTAAAAATAGTAAATATGAGTTTCACCCATGCTAGCTTCTTCCACTCACATTGGGCCTTCCAAAAGCAATGCTAAAGTACAAGGTCAATGTTGAAGTTGGAGAAGTGCTGAAATTCCAAGCCATGCTAGAGCAAGGTTGGGGAGAATGTGCAATGCTAGGGGGATGTAATAGCAATGTTGGGAATAAGATTTATACCCCTCATGCTAGCCATGGATGATGTTACAACCCCTAATGCTAGGTATAGCTGGATCATCCCCC
>MNCI01023335.1:147973-182482 GCA_015680685.1 Gnetum montanum | reverse complement strand
CTTAAAGCCCAAATATAGGCATGATATGGCTTTTTTCCACTTGAGGATTAAGTCTTTGACCACTTATGAGATATTTTTCAGCCCCAAAAGCTAAAGTATGGGAAATTACACCTCTTGGATTGCAATCTTCACATTTTACAAAGAAGTGCAACCTCCAACTTCATGGGGTGAGGGCTAAAAATGTTACAACATGAATTTTTGGTGGTGTTTCATTGATCCCTCTTTGTTGGTGTTGGGAGGATTGACCCTAAAGGCACTAACAAAGAATATAAAACATCAATACAAACCCATCACCAAAGTTTCCTATCTATGCCTGATTTAGTTGTGTCAAACCATGCCAAAGCGTGCTTGTAATTATGGGATAAGACCACAATGTGGTAAGGGTAATGAGGTCATAGGAAAATGATTATTATGGTTAGTAATGCATTCCATAGTTGACATCATGGCTAAGGCACCAACATGTTGATTAGTCAGTGGTTTTGACACTTTGTGTCTTGAGATGTTGGTCACTTGATCAATGTGTTTGAGGATTCAACATCTTTCTCCAAGATTCCTCAGCCGTTAGGCTCCTCCTTTTTCATGTTTGAAGCCATTGGTTTTGGCTTTGAGTCTTCATTAGTCTTTTTAGCTTCTTGGAAATTTTCTTCCTCATTGTTTTTGGGTGAACTCTTCATTGGATTTCTTTGTAGTTTTCCCATCAAATAAGATGTGTTACACCCAAAGGACTTATTGGTTTTCTCATAGAATGACATGTGTTACATTCAATGGACTTGTTGGTGGAGCATGATGAAGGATGTCATATGGCCACCATGCATGTGTCAAATATTGGTCAACATTACTCTTCAAGGTAAGGAAGGTTATTATTGGGCTAGGGGGTTGGGTTCAAGGAGTGGCAATAGGGATGCAGTGGAATAAGTACTCTTAGTATAGTAGGAAAATCTCATTGAATTTTATGCATTAAGATCATGTGGTAACTTATAGCCATGATGAGTTGCACCTTCATGATGAATTCTAAGCTTCATCCTACAAGCACAACTCCAAGAGAATAAGAAAACTAGATAAAGAAAACATGTTATTACAATAAATTACATAAGGGCAAATGGAATGATTAAACTAGGCTACCATAGGTTACACATGCCAAAAAGTTCAACAATTCACCCATTGTGCAAAATAGGTTGTGCAAGCTCGCTTGTTGTTGGCTATGAAGGTTGTGATGTTGGCTATTGGTTCTGGTAGGCTACATGTAGTAAGGCTTTAGATAGGAATGATTGATCAGATATGCCAAATAATTTTCATCCATGTCAGCTATTCTGAAGGCTCCATTTTCTGTAGGCCTTGGTGATCAAGAAAGGCCCTTCCAAATTGGCTAAGAATTGGTCCACATGCTCACAGAAAACCTTGAGGACTAGATCACCTTCCTTGATCTTACACTTGGTCAAGTTATGTTGGTGTTGTCATTTTTTCTTCCCTTGGTATTGCTTGACATGAGCAAGCATTCATACCCATTACTCCTCCACCAAGTCTAGGTCCATGGTACGCAACTCCTTATTTTGTTCATCATTGATGAAGTCTAACAAGACTACTCAGAGTGATGGTACCTACAACTCAAGAGGTAAAACCACTTCAAAACCATAAACCAAGCTATAAGGGATTACACTAGTTATAGTTCTAAATGTCATTCTGTAGGCCTAAACTGCATGGAGAAAACACTCATGCCACTTGCATTTGCTATTGTTCAACATCTTTTTAAGCAAGTTTATGATGGCCTTATTACTTGCTTCTGTTTGTCCATTAGCTTGAGAGTAATAAGGTGATGAAAAGGAGTGCTTAATGCCTAGGTAATGACAAAAGTTTTTCATTTCTTGGTTACTAAACTATGATCCATTGTATGTGGCTATGATCATAGGTATACTGAAATGGGCTACTATGTTATCAAGTATAAATTTACAGACTTGTTCAAATGTTGTCCTTCTTAGGAAAATAGCTTTAACCCACTTTGTAAAGTATTCAATTATAGTAATGATAAATCTATGCCTTGCAAAAGACTTAGGCATTATAGGTCCAATGATATCCAACCCCGACAATCGAAATGGCCAAGTTATCTGAGTGGTGTGTAACTCAGTTGTTAGCCATTGGCACATGTCACAAGTTTTAACCTTCTATAGGCAGTTGCTTTTCATATAGGGCCAATAATAGCTTAATTACCTAATCTTAGTGACCATGGATCTAGGTCCTATATGTCCCCCACATACACCCTTGTGAACTTGCCCTAGGACTATTCAAGCTTCAACTTTGCTTAAGCATACTAACAATATGCCATCATAGGATCATCAAAATAATGTGTTATAACCTAATATGACATACTATTTTTGATCATTTATGTATAGTGTCGTTTTGAGAAGTAATCAAGCCTTGTGAAGGTTCATCATGCATAAGATAAAACTTGATATCATCATACCACTCCTTTGGGGGAGCAGTATGAACTATGGCCACAAAGGTATCCTTAGTGCTCTATGTGATGGAAATGGCACAGTTCACAATCAAAGTGGATAACTTGTTAAACACATATGGCATCACACTAAGGGCTAGCATTGTAATGGCATTGGCTATAGTATTCTCAATTTGGGGTACATGTTGGATATCAAAGGCTGTAAATTGTTACATCAGCTTCTTCCCTAGGTCATAGTAAAGTTGCAAATGTTTGGATTTACATGAAAAAACCTCAGTTACTTGGTCAACCAAAAGTTGTGAATCACCTTTGATCATTAATTTTTTTACTCCCAAGTCACAAGCTACCATTATCCCTCTAATTAAACTATTATACTCTGCTACATTGTTAGTACATGAAAACTCAAAATGGTAAGCAAAGAGTAGGATTTTACTAGATCGAAATGTTATGAAGGCAATGACACTAGTCCCATGGGAAGTTGAAGCTCTATCAAAGTTCATGACCACTTGATAACCCTTGGGCACTTGGTTAATGGTGTTAACGTGTTCATCAGAGGATTCAGGATCTATAGTTTCATGGTCATCAACTAGTGAGACAACGAGTTATACGACTATAGCATGACATTTTGTTGATGCTTGAGAGACATAATGAAGGTTAAACTCCATTATTATTGCTTTCCATTAAACTATATAGCCACTTGTAGCAACAAAAAATGTCAGTGGCTGGAAACACTGAGGGATCTTTGGACATATAGTCTAACCCCAGATCTGTGCGAGGGTCGTGCTAGAGAAAATGGATTTGGTGTGCCCCAAACAGTCTAGTCAATCAAACAGGGAATTAATTGGTGTATCTTAACCTTTTGTGAATGTTTGTTTTAGAAGTTATGTATGCAAAGTAAAATGATGATCAATGAATGAAAAATAATGGAAATAGTGCAAAACACAATGATAGTAAGAAAATAGTAAAACAGACTTGGGTGAGAGAGTGCACCGCCCCGAGGTCATGGATCTGATATTTGATTTGTTGAAAGGGGTGCACTACTTGCATAGAAAAGTATGGTCACAGATCTTCTACTTGCCACTCTGTTCACTAAGATGCTAAAATGCTCAACTCACAAAGGGATGTTAGGAGCCATCTAGAAAACTCAAAGGTAACCAGAATGCTCAAAAATGCCAATTATGCTCTCTCAAAAGCCAACTTAAAAGCCAACTGCGCCAAAATCCAACCAAAAATCCAACCCCTTAAGCCTTGTTCACTGGGGTATTTATAGGGCTAGGAGTAGGAGAAAAATGCAGTTTGGATTCCACATGTCCTAGACCCACAAGATGCAAACGTGACTGTACCATGTAACCATGCAATGTTGGGTGTGAACTTTGTTACACTGTGATCATACTGCTGAAACTACATGTGCCAAAATCTAGTGTGCTAACAATGTAAGCAAAATGGGGCCTATGTTCTAGGACTACATCTTCCCTACTCTTGCAAGCAGGGTCAAGCATAGGAACAAATCTTGGGGGATTGACTAGGGGTATGGAAAATGAAGAAAAATTTTTGATCAGGGTGAGCATAATCGTTGCCAACAAGTTATAGAGTTAGGCAAAGATGTCTTGATGCCTTCATGTTAGCTTTGCACTTCTCACGTTGTTTAGCACATTGGTGTAGCATAAGTAACTGCTTGCTACGCTATGCTACACTACGTAGCGTAGCATAGCGTAGCATAGCGTAGCATAGCGTAGCCAACATTCTAGACAGGAAACTTGCATAGGAGCTGAGAGTGTTTGTTTGAGGCTTAGTCAGGCAAACAATTACAACCTTTTTTCCTCCATGCCGAAAAGCCTTTGGACATGCCAAGTTCATCCTTGGGCATTTTGTTGATTTTCATCCTTGCTACGCTATATAGTGTAGCATAGCATAGCAGCCAATATATCATGCATCTTTGTCTAGTTTGCAATGTTTCATCAAGAAACTTTGCTTGAGGCCTGAGGGCTAAGCGAGACAAGGTAGTTTTGGAGGCCAAAGTGTTGCCAAATGCAGTCCTCTTGCTGGGATCACTTGTCATAGGAGCCTATGCATGTTCTACCCTTGCTACGCCATGCTACGCTGCATAGCATACCACCTTGTATTGGCTGAATCCTGACCTGTTTTGCAAAAATTTTGTCAAATTTGTATTTGGATGCTTAATCAGTTTTTTCAAGGCTTGCTACACTACGCAGCGTAGCATAGTGTAGTGTAGAAAACTTCCTCACTAGAAAACTTGCCGAACTATTTTGCTCATCTCGAACACTTTCAACAACTCTTAGCATGATCTCTGAGTAGACTGTCAACTAGGCCAATTGTCAAGTTGGGCAGGTTGGAGATTCTAGTAGGCCTATCAGCCCTAGAGATAGAAAACTTATCAGACTACATAATCTATACTTGGTGCCTACACTTTCTTGCTGAACCATCATGATGCTACACTTGTGGAAGTCCTTGCCCAAATTCCAAGACTATGTTGAAACATGAAGGTCCTAAAATTTTATGGTGTTTCACTGGTCCTTCTTTTTCAATGTTTGGAGGATCTGCCCGAGAGATGTTGACAAAGAATACAAAACACCATGAAGGTCAAGACATCAACATCATTCTCTAGTGGTCACTCAGATGTCACTTCACTATGCTTTGGAGTATCAGGATAGTTCTATAGGAAAAAGGGAAAAAATTTGTACCTGAGGGTATAGGTTCAGGAGGGGGAAAGATGTAAAATATTGTGGTCCCTCATTGGAGTGCTTGTGAGGGAGTCGATACACGTGGGCATCTTTCTTTTGCTACCTTCTGACCTCTCATTGGAATGCTTAGAGGTGGTCATCGTGAAACAACTGGTGTGCCANGGGGGCCCCCCCCCCCCCCCCAGTGCCTTTTTTTTAGCTCATTTTCTCTCTTATGCTTTTGTGCTTTTCTTCTATTGTTTAGCCACGTTTTACTTGCAAACAACCTTGTTGTTGTAGGACAGGTGTTTCTTCCCCAAGATGAGTTGTGTTACATCCATGTGGGGCTTTGACCCACCTATAGATGCTTCCCATGCAATGAGTTGCGTTACGTGCATCATGGACTTTGTGGTTGAGCATGTGGGAGAGATTTACATGCATTAGGAAAGCTTGTAAAAGAGATGTGAAAAGGGAAATTATGAGTGTAAGAAACAAGATGGTGAAGGTTAAGAGGGAGGGTAGGATGTGCACTCCCAAGTAGCCAAGCTAGTCAGAACGATCACCTCAAAACAATGTAGTGTCCTCTCCCCCTGGTGAAACGCACCTCTGACTGATGCCATCTCGGCCTACATCCTGCAAATGCAACAGAAAGTCAATCAGAAAGAAATAACCATGACATGCAGTGAGGTAAAGGTCTCACTTGCTTTAGACACCACTAAAGTGGCAATCATTGTTGTTGAGGCATGCGACATCTGAAGCAGGAAGGCCAGTAGCGGTTCTGGAAGTAGTAGATTGAAGCGGTTGCCACCGAGGAGGCTAGGAGTTGCAGTGATGTGAGTGCTCAGGATTCCTCACCCAAGGAAAAAAACATGTAGTCTAGCTACAAGGTGAGAGGCTTAACAATTGAATATCTCTTGGACTGAGATGGGGGCAAGGGCTAGAGGGTAGTAACACTATGGCTGGGCCACAATAGTGCCTGAACTCCAGCAGTAAGTGTTGACAACAAGAGCTACTACCAGAATGACTGGTTGTGGTAGCGGTAGCTTCAGAAGGTCAACAAGATGTCAATTAACATGTCTAGAGTATCAGCAAGATTCCAGGGGTGGTTTCGTTGCATGTATTCCAAAGGATCATTTCTTAACATCATGAACTACATTCTGAAACTACAACATTCCACCCCATGTTGGCACTGTGCATGCTTATTTTTTTGTAGTGTCATGGATGTGAGCTAAGAACGTTGTGCCATGAACCTAGTTTAAGATCTTGGTAGACCATCAAATGTGTTGGTTGAGGGCCCTAGAAGACCGTTATGTGCTATTTTAAGGTTCTAGTAGACTGCTATGCTAGTTTAAGGTTCTAACAGACCACTGTGCTAGTTTATCGTTGTAGCAAATGGTGGATAGGCTAGTTTAAGGTTGTAGCGGATAATACTGTGGGTGCCAATTTTATGTCGTAGCCCAAGGACATGGTATGCTAGTTTATAATCATGGCGGACTATCTATGCTAATTTATAGTCATAGAGAACTACCTGTGCCAATTTTACATTGTAGTGGATAATCTGTGCCAGTTTATAGTCATAGCAGACTATCTACTTACCTTGCTTTTGTATCAGACGTAGTATGGCTTGAGGTACAAGTGGTTCACGGGATTTGCAAACTCTTTGTCCTCCATGTTGGCCAACTTGAAGGCCCCATTCTCATAGGCTTTCATGACCATGAATGGGCCTTCCCAGTTCATTGAGAACTTGTTAACATGTTCATGAACAGTCTTCAGGACTAGGTCCCCTTTCTTGATCGACCGTTGATGTAGATTGGAATGATGCTTTTTTCGTTGCTTGTCTTGGTACCACTTGATGCAATCGAGTGTTTGAGCACACTCCTCCTCTATGAAGTCAAGGTCAATGATCCTTTACTCGTTGTTTGAGCCTCGTCTACAATAGTTGAAAGGATCATCCATAGTGATGGAACCTACAATTTAAAAGGTAACACTACTTCAGATCCATAAACGAGACTATATGGAGTCTTACCTATAGCTGTTCTGCATGTTGTATGGTAAGCCCATAGCATGTAGAGGATTTGCTCATGCCACCACCTTTTACTACTACTAAGCATCTTTTTTATCAAGTTGATGATGGCTTTATTTATTGCTTCTACCTGACCGTTTGCTTATGGGTAGTGTGGCAATGAAAACGAATGCTTGATGCCAAGGTTTCTACAAAAGGTTTTGGTTTCTATGCGAGTAAACTATGGCCCATTGTATGTCACTATAGTCATGGGAAGACCAAACCTCATTACTATGTTTTCCAAGATAAAGTGGAAAACCTATTGAGATGTAGTCTTCCTATGGGAAATAGCTTCTACGCACTTTTTGAAGTACTCAGTGGCAGTGATAATGAAGCTATGTCTTGAGGAAGACTTAGGTGTGATGGGTCCTATGATATCTAGTCCCCACCATTGGAATGGCCATGTAATATGTGTAGGATGCAACTTAGTAGGTGAAACATGCATAATATTTGCATTACATTGGCATGTATCACACATCCTAACTTTGACAAGGAAATCTCATTCAATGCAAGGCCAATAGTACCCTAGGCATGTAACTTTTGCTGCCATAGCCCTCAAAGCTATATGTCCTCCACATAGTCCGTCGTGGACTTCGTTAACGATTTTCTGTGCCTCTTCCTTACCAATGCAAGTTAGCAATATTTCATCAAAGGAGCGTTTGCATAAGGTACTATCTCCTATAAGGACATACTATCGGGCTCATTTTCAAGTCGCATCCTTTTGAGAAAATGTAAAACTGTGTGGGGGTTCACCATGTTGAAGATAGGCTTTAAAATTAGTGTACCACTCTTGGGTGTCAGTGGCACTTACGGAGGCAATGTGTATCATTTGAGGGATAGGGTTTGTGCATTCCATTATCGAAGCAGGTAAAGTTGCAAATAGGTGTGGTGGCATATTTAACACTAGCATGGCTAAAGTATCCACTATGGTGTTCTCGTTGCATGGCACATGTTGGATGTCTATTGTTGTAAACTATTTTAGCAAAATTTTGGCCAAGTCACAATAGGGCTGTAGATGTGCAGCTTTGCAAGCATAGACTTTGGTAATCTGGTTGACCATGAGTTGGGAATTGCCTCAGATTGCTAAATGTTGGATTTTTAGTTCTTAGGTTACTAAGAGGCCCCTAAGGAGTCCTTCATACTCAGCTACATTGTTCATACAAAGGAATGTAAAATGGTAAGCAAAGGGTTGAATATCCCTAGAGGGAAATGTAATGATGGTAGTAGCACTGCCACCTCGCTTGGTCAAAGCACCATCAAAATGCAAAGTGACCTCGAAGTGTAAGGGCACATGGTTGATGCTGTTAACATGTTCTTCAGGGAATTCCAATTCTATGGTTTTCTGATCATCGATTGGTAAGGTTGTGAGCTACATAGCTATCGCTTGTCCTTTCATCAATGATTGGGCTACATAGTGTAAATCAAATTCTGTCGTTATAGCTTTCCATTGGGCTATCCTGCTGCTTTCATATAGATTTTTCATGATATCTCGAAGCACATTACTCTTGCATATGATGTTGACATTGCTATGGAATAGGTAATGTCTTCACTTTTTTAGAGCAAATACTAGGGCGATACAATTTCTTTCTACTTCATTGTACTTCACCTCATATGCTATCAATGCATGGCTCAAGTAATAAACTAGGATTTCAGAGCCATCATCTCTCCTCTGACATAACAATGCTGTGATAGACATGTTTAAGGTGGCAAGGTAGATATAGAAAGGCTTATCCCTCTATGGTGGGTAAATAGTTGGAAGGTGTAACAGCTCTTTCTTTAAGTCATCGAAGGCTTGCTAGCATTGTGCTATCCACTCGAAGTTGACCCCCTTCTTTAGCAAGTGTTGCATGGGGTGTAACTTGTCAGTCAACTTTGCTATAAACCTTTTGATAAACTATATTCTACCTTGCAACCCATGTAATTCTTTAAGGTTGGTAGAGGGTGATAGGTTAACAATGGCCTTAACTTTGTTAGGGTCCACTCGTATTCCAACCTCAGATACTACAAACCCTAGCATGCATCTAATTTTAACTTCGAAGACACATTTCTTTAGATTGAGACACAATTCATGCCTATGACAACACTTAAGGACTACATCTAGATTGTTGGGATCTTCAATAGCTCTCTTAGACTTGACTTCTATGTCATCCACATAATCGTTTAGTCTCTCTAAGAGGTAGTCGCTAAAAATGTACGTCATGGCTCGTTGATAGGTTACTCTAGCATTTTTGAGTCCAAAGGACATTATGGTGTAACAGAAGCTTTTCCAAGGGGTCATGAAAGTATTTGTTAACTACTTCTCTAGGTTGATGCAGATTTGGTTGTAACCTAAGAACCCATCCATAAAGGACAATAAAGTGTGACCAGTTGTANCAGATTTGGTTGTAACCTAAGAACCCATCCATAAAGGACAGTAAAGTGTGACCAGTTGTAGTGTCAATAAGTTGATCAATACTTGGTAGTGGAAAGTCATCTTTAATCATTGCTTTGTTTAGATCTTGAAACTCTATACAAATTTGTATACCTCCCGTTTTCTTAGAAACTACAACGATGTTCGACACCCACTCCGAGTAATCAACCACACGAATGAAACTAACTTGGTATAGCTTGGTGATTTCATCACGTATAGCTAGTGCAATTTTTGGTTTGATTTTTCGAGCCTTTTGTTTGACTGTCTTGATACACGGGTCTAAGACAATGTTATGTTGTATGAGCCTCGATTCTAGGCCTGGCATGTCATTATAGGACCAAGCAAACACTTTAATGTTGTCTTGGAGAACCCTAGACATATTTTTTTGCATTTTTGGGTCTAGGAGGGAGCTGACTTTCAATGTTTTCAATTTCTCCCTAGATGTGGTTACAAGTGTTTTGGTGAGAGGGTCCTCAGTCACATCTCTAGCGTGTAATTCTAAGGCTTGGACCAAATGTTTGGGCCAATCTAGGAATGCTTCCAGGGACACTACGGTGTTATCAATAGATGATTCCTAGTTTATTGATGTCAAGTTTAGGTGTCTCGTAAGCTTGCCATGAGGACTTGTTAAGGTTAAAAGTGAATGTAGATCACCATGCATGGTCATTTTTGTTAAACTTGCCACAATGAGAAAAAACCAAATCAAGTGATATCTGTTTGTAGCAATAGTATGTAATGAGAATTTGCAAAGGAAAAATGAAACATGAAATAATTGTCAACTATTGGGTGAAGTTTGCAAGTTACCAGTTTAAGGTCTTAGCGGACCGTGAATGGGTTTGTTCATGCAAGGGACATTACCTTTGCCAGTTTAAGGTCATGGTAGACTATGACAATGAAAAATTTAGTTTAAAATACGAAATGGATGCTAAGGTCACCCGTTTAAGGTCATGGTGGACCGTACTCATGCTACAGTGTTCATCAAAATGTAAATCAAGGTTGCTAGTTTAAGGTCTTAGCAAATAGTTAACTGGTTAAGTTTGAGAACTAAGGTCACTAGTTTAAGGTCTTTGCGAGCCATGTGTGAGTAGGCCTCATAAAAAATAGGTTGCTAGTTTAAAGTGGGATGGAATTTTTGGTTGGGCCCACCTGTCATGATGCAAACAATGATGCTATGCTATAGTGGGATTATGACACAATAGTGCTACGCTATACGAGGCATCACACATTACTCAGGGTGTGAAAATGATAAGTTCTTTTCACCTCATCAACTATAAATAGGGGTTTACCCCTGGTAAACCTGTCATTTTCATTGTCAAAGCACATAGCCCACATCCAAAGTGTAGCGTGGTCGTACTGAGAGAGAGCGAAGTGGTGTAGCATAGCAGTTGATAGAATTTGCAAGCAAGACAATGGCACCTAAAGGCGAACGTAAGCACTGAGGACTTGCTAAGGTGGATGAGGTAAAAGACACTCTGTGGCACCTATCCAAGGTGTGCATTGAAGTGTGGGAGGAAGTTCCATCTGCTTAGCAAGTTGATGTGCTACCCTTATTTTCCAAATTTCAATAATCATTTTTGTGATGAAATTCGCATCTTTTGCCACTATTTTCTGGTCACTATTTTGGCCGCTACACTACTGCTATTGCTAGTTGGCCATAGTGGCTATATGGACTCTATGCTACGGCTGCATGCAGTATTGCCTCAACCGTCATTGTTGCGACTGCCTTGTCACGAGGCTTTGGATGATTGTGGACAACTTAGCATAGCGTATTGCCCTTAGGAGGGTTTATCTATCTACCAGATTTGACAGTGTGACACTTGTTTAACATAGCATAGTGCGAGTTATTTTGCATGGCAGAAGTATGGTTGAGACAACAGTAGCATAGAAAATTCTTTCTTGTCCATACTTTGTAATGTTTTTGTTATGCTATGCCAGTATGTCATAAGGCCTTTAGGCCATTGTATTGGTCGTATTGCATTACTACGCTATTGAACCTATTGTTATGTTGTTGAATTTATTTTACTGTCAAGTTTGTTACGTTGCTATGCTTGTTACATTGGTATGTTTGTTGTATTCTCAAGCTTCTATCTATGCTTGTTCATTTGCTTTCTTGCTATATGTTGTGGTGTGTATCGTGTAACAATTATCGTAAGGCACAGCTAGTATTGTTATGCCATGTGATGCCTAATGGCTACATTATGCTACAAGTGCTACTTCATTATATGGCTTATAATGCTTGACTCTATTTTCTATTATAGAAAAATTTTAAAACTAGGATATCATGCTACGCTACATGCAAAGAAAGGGTTACGCTATGCTACATGTAAACTCCACTTGAACATACTGCTAACGTTTGATACTTTGTTATGCAGGGTCATGTTGAAGCCCATTTTGATTATCCTGGAGATTGTAGAAGTCTTGTGCTGCCTTAGTGAACCGGTAGCCAATGTCCCTCTGCCTCATGCACATGTGGGAAAACAGGCAGTCTAGTTCCAGGAGGGCACATGGGACTTCTTACAGTTACTCCACCATTTTAGTGTGAATGTTTGGTCACACTTATCAACGGAGACGATAGCCACAATCATAGAAACACTGTTTCTTGGGGCTAACCGAGGCATTTTGAAATTTTTGACGGATGGGTTAATCAAGGGTGAATAGGAAGAAGGCTCTGACTAGCACCCAAAAAGCTTAAGGCATTTAAGTTGGATCTGGGACATGCTCGAATATAAATTTTATCACTTGTACAACACATTACCCACCTAGAACCATTTATTATGCCAATGGGTGAGTTCTATGAAGGTATTTTATTGTGTTGTGTATTGCATGTTACGCTAGGCAAAGGTGTTAATGGTGTATATATATTTTTTTGTATTTCCAAGTTTTATATTGACAGGAGTGGTCTTCACAATGATATAGATTCCTTGGCGTTGGCACAGATGGCCTTGCGGGAGTTTTCCTCTACTGGGAATGTGCACGATAGCGTAATAGGCCAATTTGGGGGTGAGTTCAAAACCTACCTGACCTAGTGTTTCTAATTTTATGGGAAGTTTAAGGAAGCTAGTTGGTTGGATAGGGAATGGGCATCCCTCAGGCCCCTCACCGTTGAAGACGTGTTAGTGGATCTCCCACCAGTTCCCATGCCATTTAAACCTAGTACGCTAAACTTTGAATTCACTGTTACACATTCAAGTGATTTTCATTTTTCTCTTTTTTTTTGCTTACCTTTTTTTTATTATTGCAAATTGTTACAGTGGTGAGAAAATCCCAAGAGGTCACTATGATTAGCTCTGGACGTAACAAAACCAACCTCTTTTTCAAGTACGGGGAGGTGGAGGAGATCCAATGTTGGCTCTACAATGGGGCCCTAGCCATGCTTGTCCACAACCTTCAGGAGGTTGGGCTCATGGACTTATTTTTTTCCATCAACCCAAGTGTCCCGCCTACGGAAATTCTTTCCCTAGCCAACTCCTTCTCCAAAAAAGCTAACCGCTTCCACACATGTGTTCATGATGTGCAAGTGGTGTTTGAAATCAACAACCAGCTATTTTTGGATCTTTTCGGTGTCCCATATAACAGTCTCCCCATAGGAGAAAAATCTAAGAAAGATGCAGGACATCACGGGGACATTGAGAAGTGGCTAGGGGTGGCAAAGGATCAAAAGGGTATCTACATTGAGAAGGTCAGGCTATGGGTGGCCAAGACAATTTACCCTATCTTCTGTGCTCATGCCTTCCCCAAGCTACTCTCCCAAGGAAAAATCCTTGGAATTGAGTAGGCTTGGATAATGAGAGATTTCATGGATGAAGGGACTCACTAAAATTTGGCCAAATACCTTTAAAAAGGCTTGTAGGATAAAATGGTTAAACTCTACGGGAAGCTTGAGTCTCGTTTCAACGTGCACCATGCCTTCTTTATAGCCTGCCTACGATGTTTCATGGAATTCCTAGTAGTCTATGAGAATGGAGTCTAGGTACTACAAGACCCCAGCTAGATTTCCAGACCATGGATTTGCCAAGTCTTCCATACCACACGATCCCAAGATCCCTCGAATGCTATTGGAGAATTATTTTCAATGACGACTAGGGATTGGGTGACACCCAACTTTCATGCCCAAGATAATGTGGGAGAGTTACCCCCTATTACCATGGGAAATGTGACAAGGGGAGAATGCCTCATTGCAAAGATGATGACAACTAAGTTGCAACACAAGAGATCTCACCCGACCGAGGAACTTCCCCACAAAAATAAAGAGGGAAGGAAGAAACTACGACTCAAACTTCGCAGAGTGTAGCCTCCAATTGGTAAGTGTTTTTTTCTTTTTTGCTTTCTAAGCTAGGTGGCATTGCATAGCATAGAATCTATTTTAAGTTAGTATATCTTGCCTACTATGATCATGCTTTATTAGTAGAGAAAGAAGAAGAAGAAGGTGAAGAAGAGGTGGTGGCCCCTTAGACAGGGGCGACTAGTGAAGATGAAGAGGCCCCGGTCGTAGATGAAAGGGCTCCAGTCGATGAAGAAGGAGCTCCTACCATAGAGGAAAGGACCCCTACCAATGAGGAACACACTCCTACCAATTAGGAAGAAGCTCCTCCCACAGAATAACATGCCCCAACCGAAAAAGAAGGGGTCCTTTCCAACCAAAAAGAGGTCCCGCTGATGACCCTTTTGCTGAATGTAGTTTAGCACCAGAGGGGCACATGAGTGTGGAGGATGCTACCATGCTATTTAACCAGTTGGAAGGATAGGAGCTCCATTTTGATGCTGGTGAGTTTGAATGCTTATTTGACAGTATGTCGATGGNCCCCCCCCCCCCACCCGCTATCACCCATAAGGGTTTGTTGGGTAAGAGCTTTACACTATCATTTGCGTTGCTCATCATCTTTTTGTAGTCCTTTCCACTATGGCTAACATGTTTTTCTATGTAGTAGATGTCACCGTTGATGCTTCAGGCCCTTCTTCGATCCACCTACAACTGTGGACCGAGACCCCCGACAAGTTTACTTTTATGGAGGGGGTGGTCGGCGACATGATCAACCGTCTAAAGAAAATTGATCCTAAAGTGGGTAAGTTAGATTTTTTGTGCTACACTTTCTAAATTATTATAGTTTCACTATGCCACTATGACTAATTCCTTTCCATGTGCGGTTGACAACCTCTCGCCTCAAATGGAACCCTAAGCAAGCGGTTGAGATAGACACCATGTCCAAATTTCCACCAGAAGTAACCGAGGTACCGCGTCACATATACGACGAAGCAAGCCAATGTGCATTGTACTTGACATGCTCCCTGTGGGAATGTAGGCATGTGAATGAAGACCTCTAGAAATGGGTACAAAGGCTTGAGAAGGAAAAGGCCAATCTAACCGCCGAGGTGGGTGATCTCCAATCTAGGAATGAATTGTTGTTGGCCTGAGACACTAACGATGGAAGTTAGCGCATAGCTGTCATTGACTACACAAGATATTGGATGGCCGTGCAATGCAACAATGAGGCCATGTGTAAAATAATTGAACAGCACATGCAAATGGACCTACTAGCCTAAAAGAACCAAGAATGGAAGGACTACAGTGCAAAGGTTTACGAGTGGGGGCAAGCACAGAAGAACCACAAACACATGTATAAAGTGGAGTGTGTCACCTACCGTAAACACTATCGAGATGATTCTATCAAGTTTCATACCCATGAGGTATTCCTTAACATTATTGGCACTTCTAGGGCTTATGACAAGTTCATGCAACAGGTGACAATCAGTGAATCTCCTGAAAGGAAAATGACTTTTCCCACGAGTGAGACCACCACTGCCACCTTTTCTCTAGGGCCACCAAGATGCACAGCCATAGAAAAGGAGAAAGTTGCAGCAAATTTTGATGTAGGAAACAAGAATTGGGCCCACATTACCAAGGAGGAGATCTTGTAATGTCTTGTAGCCAGCATGGATCGAATACCCCCCAAAATAGACTCGAGGTCATCTCGGGTTAGTCACTTTTTATGATGCCATAACTTATTTTATTCAAGTCTTCACTATAGCTCTAACTAACTATTTTATTTTCTCTATGATACAAGATCCAAATGAAGACACAAGACCCTATGAGGCATGGAACAATGGTGTAGGTAAAGGCTCATAGCGTAGCGGCAAAGAATTTTATTTAGCTTCTTGAAAAAATATTGTAAGCATTATTGATTAATATTTTGAATGAAGAATGGAATATGAAAAAATTTATTTTCTTTTGGCTTGTATGCTGTATTTATTTTTATTTTATTTTTATCTTTTTAAACTCTTTGGGAATATCCCGTTCTAGTTTTAGGCCATTTCGGGCCGTTGTTAAGTGACAAAGGTAATTTTTTTATTCCTTTTTTTTAACAACCAATTTTAGGTCTTGGAAAGCTACAGTAGTAGTTTAAGGCCATTCTAGGCCATCGCTAGTGTTAGGTCATTTTGGGCCATTGTTAAGTGATAAAGAAAAGAATTTTGCCAGTTTTAGGCCTTAGCAGGCCCTAGTGTGATGTAAACAGTGGATGTAATGTAAATGATTTAAACAATGAGGTAAATACTAGCACAAACAAATGAATATGCAGCAAATAGTATGAAGAATAAACGTATGATGGATGCAAGTGGTAATCATGTTGGAAGCAGTGGAGTAGTTACACTAACACCAGTAACGATCATTTTCACAGCTACTTCCTAATCCATTATGGGCTTGGTGATGCATAAGGCTGAGGGGCTTTGTTGTGGTACTCCCTCATGTCATCGTCTTCCATCTGGAAGGGTAGCTCAACCCATGTCCCCTCTTCATACAAACTAGTTTCAACTTGTTCAGGTGCTCCAGTCTGAATGGGGGTTCGATCTTCAGAGATCTCAACCTCTAATCCTTGCTCCATTCCTACATTGTTTATGGCTCAAAAAATCACTTCATCACCGTGAATTATCACTTCCCCTCCTGCATAGGATAAGTAAATCTCCTAGTGTATCAAGGAGGAAACAACCCTTAATTGGGCTAACCACGATCTCCCCAAGATTAGGTTAAACCCAAACATTTCCTCTACCACTATAAATATTGCACTTGTGAAGAACTAGTCCCCTACCACAAAGTTGATGTGCATCATTCCTTTTACCTACACACATGTCCCATTAAACGATTTCAAGCAGGATGTCATAGTGGGCTTGATTTGGTCAACCAAGCCCAATTTATCCACTATGGGGAAAGGGATGGCATTAGTAGCAACATCGTCATCGACGTGCACCAATTAGATCCTATGCTTTCTAACCCAAATTATGATGACCATAGGTGTCATTGTCACTTGACCCTTTTTAGGGTCATCCTTAATGGACTCGTCACGGAACATCAACGGAGTTGGCTATGGTTCTTTGGGCATAGGAGGAAGCATGACCGCATGGATTGCTTTCTCCTCTACCGGCATGTTTTCGTCCACCAGTATGGATGTTAACAGGCAAACCAAGGCTTTGCAGTGTGTAGTGGAGGTCATTACTAGGTCGTACAGGCTCAAGGTTGTATTCTTTTATTTCAGATCCTATTTAACCTGAGTAAGGGCGTTTAGAAGGTCCTGTCCACTTTCTTGTTGCTTGCCACCCTTCTCTTCCTCCATTCATCCTAAAAGAAAAATTTCTTGAGGAGGAGCAGTTTCAGGTTTAAGGCTAGACCCTCTTGGGAAGGGGCCTGATGATTATGTGCATGTAGCAACGTCAATAGTTGATGATGAGGGGTGCATAGGAATGGAGGATGATGGGTTAGGCTTGGGAGGACCTAGGGTGGTACGTTCCTTAGCCATCTTATCCATTAGACACTCTTCCCATTTTTTTGAATGGGAAGGATGTGAGACTGTTTTAGGTTGGCTCTATGTGGTGGGGTCAGTTGAGTGTCTTGTCCCTCTAATGACAAATGGTGCCTGTGGTGTTAGCATGGGCGATGATGCAATTTTGAATATGAAGGGTGTGGAGGCAAACGTCTGAAGAGGGACATTGAGGACAAATGGTTGTTGTAGCATCTTTTTTATCATTGTTGGTGTCACTATGCCACGTTGAGGCACACAAACCACAAATGGCTACTGTGGCATCTCTGGGTTACTGTCTACACCAATCGTGTTGATGATGTACCCTACACTGTTGGTGTTGAGGGGATCCTTGTAGACGTGCATGGATTGATTTTTGGGTGAACAGGATTGCTTTCATCCAGAACCAACTTCCCCTGATCAATCATCTGTTGGATGTCATATTTTAATGCTAGATAGTAATTCGTGTCGTGACCACAAAGTTGATGGTAGTTACAGAACCGCTCTAGCCTGAAATTCTTAGGAACTGGCAACTCGTTGGGCATAGCCAAGAAGGGGTTCCTAAGAATTTCACAATACCATTGATGTTTTTTGGTTGCCTCCTTTAACATCCACTTATGTTGAATATACCTAGCCCCAAAAAATTTCTTTAGGAGTTCTAAAGGCTTAATGGGTAGAGGGGTGTATTTAGAGTTATCTTTATGTTCAAAGTTGGATTTAGGCTGGGTTGATGCCTCTGGTGCTGATGTTGAAGGCTATCTAGTGTTACTAGAGCTAAATGTTGTTGCTGTAGCCAGCTTTTTATTATTACTATTGTTGGTCTTGGTTTTGTTTGCCATGGTGGCCACCATGGCTGTTGCAGCCTTACCCTTCTCTTTGTCCTTTTTGACATATGCATTTTTGTGGGCAACATAGGCTAGATCTTTACTAGCTTTGGCTGCATCTTGTATGCTCTTGGTCTGAGTGAAAGCTTGACTGAGAGAGCGTGGAGCTAGGTAGTATAGTTTGGACTTAATAAAGTCGTTTACTGTCCCCTTGAAGATGGCCAACAAATGGGCCTCCGCAATAGTTTCATGGATCTCATTCAAGGTAGCGCTCCACCATTGTATAAACGTTTGTACTGATTCTAGTGGGTCTTGCTTAACGCTCATCAACTGGTCCAGCGTGACTTCTGATTTCAAGTTATCCTTGATGTGGGTTACGAAGTGAGTCAGCAGCTCCTCCAGAGTTGAGACAAAGGCACGTGGGAGTGCGTGGTACCAATCTAAAGCTTTTCTAGTTAGAGACATAGCAAATACATGGATAATAGTGTGTGGCCACTACTGCAGCAACAAAAATTTAGATCTAAACATAACCAAGTGTGTGTTGGGATCGCCCTCCCCATTGTATTTTGTGAATTGAGGGAGCGACATCCCAGGGGGTAACATGAGCATGGGGACAGCCAAGTTGATGGGGTCATCATGGTAGAAATCCATGACCTGTACCATGTTAGAACTAATAACTTTAAGGCATTTAATCTCTTTTGTAAGGGTTTGGATAAGTTGGAATGCTTAGTCCAGACCCGAAGATGATGTAGACAGTTGTAGGATTACAATGATGATGATCATCAATGACGTTGTGAGGACAGCGGCTTGGCTCACAGGGGGTGCCATTAGGGCTGCCCCTATGAAGGGTGTTGCCTGTGTGGTCCACCACCTAGTGGGTGATGCTATTGGAGTGACAGCTACTGGTGGTGCTGTAGGGTTAGTCATTTGCGTGATTGGTGGGATGGACCATATTCCCCCTCTTGGTTGTGACACTTGCGGGACTCGGTACGCTTGGTGGTTAGCGTAATGCGAAATCTCAAAGGGTTGCAAAAGATGGAGAGAATTGGTTGAGGTCCACCATATAGTTGGGGTTGGGCCTACCACTAATGGTGGAATAGGTGTAGATGATGGAATGGAAGTAGAAACTCCATGCAGCTATGAAGTAGGTACAGTGTGTATGTAAGGCAATGTAGCTATAACTGGTGCTTGGTACGAGGATGGGATAGAGTGAAGAGGGAGAATGCCTAGAAATGACACTAAAGGGGTAGCGTGTTGATACGTTGAAGGTGTGGGATGGCTGCCCATGGCTAATGAAAATGTAGGTTGTGGCGAAGTCATGGTAATCACAAAGGGGGAAGATGCAAAAAGTGGATTTAACTAGAAGGCCATAGTTGGAGGGATAGTTGTAGGGTTGGTTTGACCACCACCCTCAGACTGGGAATCTAGGTCTTCCTACCTGTCTTGGAATGCTTCGCCATAATGGGATGCCATGTCCCGCTCCCTAGACCTACTTGCTTGTATGAGTTGGCTCAGGAGCCACTGATACGATTCAGTCAACAGGATGATGATGTCAGGGATAGGGATAAATTCCCTCTTGTTGTGATGAAGGACCTCAAAGTTACATTTGTCTTTGATTTCTTGGTGATCCAAGGGCAGGTTCACCTAGATCTTTACGTAGAGAAAGTCAAAGCACTCTATGTCTTATGCCAAGAGCTTAGGTGATGGATGTCGAATCCTAAGAGACTGGCATGACACCAGCACTAGACTAGGTGGTCACTCAGCACCTATGGTGCTTTGAGTTGAGAAAGGAGCTTCAAGGCTCGAGGTGGAAATAGTGTTGGTCATGGGAATCATTTTTTGAGTTAAAAAGAAAAATTGCAAATAAGGAACACAGAAATCAATAGGCGATCAGAGGCTTTTCACCGTACCAAGTTCCAAAGGAACTGTCGTCATGACCAATCTACACCACACAATGTGTAAACAACTACAAGGGTGTTACGTTTATGCTAGTGGTTGGCAGGGTACAAATAGCATGTAGGACTACCTATGAGATGTAGAAAGGGCACTGAAAGGCCCTCCTTCTAGCACCAAAAACTGTAGCAACAAAAAACATCAATGGCTAGAAATACCAAGGGGTCTTTGGACGTATAGTCTAACCCCAGATCCATGTGAGGGCCATGCTGGAGGAAATGGATTCGAAGTGCCCTGAACGGTCTAGTCGATTAGACAGGAACTTAATTAGTGTATCTTAACCTTTCATGAACGTTTGTTTCAGAAGTGATGTATGCAAAGTAAAACGATGATCAATGAATGAAAAAAAATGGAAATAGTGAAAAACACAATGATAGTAAGAAAATAGTATAACAGACTTATGTGAGAGAGTGCACCACCCCAAGGTCGTAGATCTGATCTTTGATTTTTTGAAAGGGGTACAACTGGTTATGCAACACTAGAGAGGCACTGCTTGCATAGAACAGTATGGTTGTAGATCTTCTTCTTGCCACTCTATTCACTAAGATGCCAAAATGCTTAACTTACAAAGGGATGTTAGGAGCCAACCAAAAAACTCAAAGGTAACCAGAATGCTCAAAAATGCCAATTATGCTCTCTCAAAAGCCAACTACGCAAAAATCCAACCAAAAAGCGAACCCCTTGAGCCTTGTTCACTGGGGTATTTATAGGGCCAAGAGTAGGAGATAAACATGGTCTAGATGCCACATGTCCTGAATCCCACAAGATGCAAATGTGACTGTACCATGTAAGCATGTGATGTTGGGTGTGAACTTTGTTACATTGTGATCATACTACCAAAACTGCATGTGCCGAAATCCATTGTGCTAATAATGTAAGAGAAATGGGGCCTATGTTCTAGGAATACATCTTCCCTACTCTTACAAGCAGGGTCAAGTGTAGGAGAAAATCTTGGGGGATTGACCAGGGATATTGAAAATGAAGCAAAATTGTTGATCAGGGCAAGAATAATCATTGCCAACAAGTTATAGAGTTAGGCAAATAATTATTGATGCCTCCATGTCAGCTTTCCACTTCTCACGTTGTTCAACACATTGGCGTAGCATAAGTAATTACTTGCTACATTATGCTATGCTACGTAGCATAGCATAGCGTAGCCAATGTTCTGAACAGAAAACTTGTGTAGGAGTCAAGAGTGTTTGTTTAGGCTTAGTCAGGCAAACAACTACAACCTTTTTTCCTCCATGTTGAAAAGCCTTTGGACATGTCGAGTTCATCCTTGGGCATTTTTTTTATTTGCATCCTTGCTACACTACACTATGCTATATAGTGTAGCATAGCGTAGCAGCCAATGTATCATGCATCTTTGTCTAGTTTGCAATGTTTCATCAGCAAAATTTGCTTGAGGCCTGATGGCTAAGCAAGACGGGATAGTTTTGGAGGCCACAGTGTTGCCAAATGTAGTCCTCTTACAAGGACCACTTGGTAGAAGAGCCTTTGTGTGTTCTACCCTTGCTACGCCATGCTACGTTGCATAGCATAGCACCCTATATTAGCTGAATCATAACCTGTTTGCAAAAATTTTGTTAAGTTTGCATTTGGACACTTAATCAGTTTTTTCAAGGGTTGGTACACTATGTAGTGTAGTGTAGTGTAGCATACTTCTTCACTAGAAAACTTGCCGAATTGTTTTGCTCATCCCGAACACTTTCAACAACTCTTAGCCTGATCTCTGAGTAGATTGTCAGCCGGGTCAATTGTCCAATTGGGTAGGCTAGAGAGTCTAGTAGACCTATCAACCTTGGAGATAGAAAACTTATTGGACTACATAGTCTATCCTTGGTGCCTACACTTTCTTACTGAACCATCATGACGTTGCACTTGTGGAAGTCCTTGCCCAAATTCCAAGACTTTGCTAAAGCATGAAGGTCCTAAAATTTTATGGTGTTTCACAACTTTCATTAATGCTTATCATTATGGCTCTAAACATGTTATCCTTGCAAATGATGTTGACTTGGCTCCTAAAGAGGTAGTATCTCCACTTCTTCAATGACAATACTAGTGCTAGACAATACTTCTCCACTTTCATGTATTACGTCTCATGGGCTACTAATGCATGACTAAGGTAGTATATGTGGACCTTTTGGTGTGTCAAAATGTTAAGTAAAATGGAGACAAACGCTGTGTGTATGGTTGTATGGTTGTTGTGGTTGTAGGACCAAGATGAAATGACAAGAAACACAGTGATGTAGATAAAAGGATAAAGTCATCCACAAGGTCTCAAGGTCTCATCCACAAAAGGAGAGCTTAAAGGAAGAAAATTCACAGAACAAGGACAAAAGCAAAGTTTTCATCAATGAAGCATGTGGAAGTTTGATGAGCATGGACAAGAAATGAAGAATTCATCATGCAAAGAAAGTTGAAGAAAGACATCTATGAGAAATAGTATATGTCTTGGAAAAATTAAAGGATTCTTAGATAAATACATCTTCAAGATATAGCTAACATCTTTACTAGACAAAGACGCCTTCATAAAATGCAAGCTAGTTTTAAAAAGACATCTTTCACCAAACAAAGGCATCTTTCGATAATCAAGATTTTAGAAAGATGTCTTTTCTAGACAAAGGCATCTTTCTAGAATAGAGGGCACATTCAAAAAGATGTCTCAGGCATGAAGAATATCTCTTCCATTAGTCATTGCATGAGTTCCAAGATGGATTTGAAAATATGATAGCTATAAGAAGACATCATATGCATTGGAAATGTGCAAGCTTATATGCAATCATTGTATAATCATTTTGTTAACCATTGTAATAATTGTTTCTTTTCATTGTATTATCATTTGTTTATTGTAAAGTGTGTGTACCTCAAAGTACAAGGATTAGCAAACTAAGTTACATACATCCCTTGTAATTTTTGTTCTCCCTTGTTGCCATACGAGGTTGATGTGCTTCTTGTAGGAAGGCATCTTGATTAAGCTTGTTGGGATCCTGCAGGATTGAGTGTTTGGTGTTACAGCATAATACTCCTAAGTAAATCTCAAGATTATAAATGTTGTGGAAGCCTAGAAACCACATTCCAAGCCTAAATGGATCTTATGTGTATTGAGTGGTTGGTGCAACATCACAACACTCTAGAGAAAGGCTTGAAGATCATACAAGGTATCAACCCTTCAAACCACATCTGAGAGTAACAAATGCTAGAGGTGTGCTTGCGATCTATCCTCTAAGTGTGGAATACCCAAGTTGGGAAATCATGTTAAATTTGGCATGTGTTCTTTGTCTTAAAACTTTTTAATTTGAGGAACTTATTCATTCCACCCACACACACACACACAACACCCCACCCNAAGTTCAACAATCCATAAGTGATATTAGAGCCTGGTACTCTTCTTTGTCATCATCAACCTCAAGAGTAAACAATGGATGGAACATCTTACATAAAACCACCTATGTTCAATAGATTTGAGTTTTCCTATTGAAAAGAAAGATTGCAAGGGTTCTTTGAATCCATGGAGTTTGAACTTTAGGAGTTAATCATTGAAGGCTATGCCCTACCTGTCAATAACTCCATCAGAATCATCAAGCCTAGTAACAAATGGACACAAGAGGAAAAGGATAAGTTCATGTTTGATTCCAAAGAAAAAAATTGTTTATATTTTGCATTGAATAAATCTAAATTTAATAGAGTAGTAGGATGTAAAATAGCCAAATAGATTTGCCAAACTTTAGAAGCTACTTATGAAGGAACATCTATTGTTAAGCGATAAAAATTATTAGTTTTTGAAAGTGAATACGATAAACTAAAAATGAGAGAAGGTGAGAAAATAAAGGTTTATTTATCTAGAGCTAATGATCTTTTTGTAGTTATTAGAGGAACATGAATAGATTTGCCTAAAAGTGATATCATCATCAAGATGATCAGAACTCTACAACTGGAGTTTAGACCAAAGGTCATGGCTATGGAAGAAATCAAAAATTTCTCAAATTTGAAATTTGAAGAGCTTTAAAGTACTCTCATTACTTATGAAATGAATCTCATAAGCAAAGGAGTGATCCAAGAAAGACCTATTGCTCTAAAGATTGCCTCCAAGGAGGAGTTAAATGAGCATGATGAGAGTAGCAAAGATGAGATTGCCTTTCTCTAAAGGAAACTATAATGATTTCTTATAATAAAAAACAAGGGACATCTCAAGAAAGACCCAATATTTTCAAAGATAGAGAAAGAGGTGAAAACTTTTTGAATGCTTCTAAATTAGATTTCTCTTCTATATAATGTTGGGTTTGTGAAGAGGCCATATGGCCTTTGAATGTTCTAGTGATCCTAGTGATAGCAAGGTACAGCCAAATAATAGATCCAATGATGAGAAACAAAAAAAAAGATGAACTTTTATACAAGTTGGGATGATGGTGAGAGAAGTGAAGAAGAAGCATGAAATTCTTCCAAAAATTCATATCTCATATGCATGGTGCTTATAGATGAAAATTCCTCACATGTGGCTAAATAAGATGGTAAGTGTGAAAAAAGGTATAGTGAATTTAAAGAAGAAATTTTTCTTTTACATCATTTGATTAGGAAGGAAAATAAATTTGTAATTTCTAACTTGGATGCTATTCATGTTGAAGTGAAAGAAGAGATCTTAGACATAAAAGCTGAGATTCAACAACTAATATTTTTTAATAAGGATTGTAGCAAGGTTTAGGAAGAGGAGACTTCTGAAAAACAACTAAATAATTTACAAAAACCCACACATGAAAGTTAAAGCTCAACACATGAAAATTCAAGCTCAAGCATAGTTAGGTTTGATAATTTTGATCATGAGGATAATACTTTATTTGTTTGTAAAAATTATAGTTGTAAGAAAACTCTTAACTATACTCATGATGATCAAAACAAGATTAATGCTTGGTCTTGTCAAAAAGGCTTTGGTAAGGAAATTGTGCATGTACCAATAAGTGAGAATGAAGAGAAGTGGAGTGATGAAAATAATGAAATAAGTGATCAAGTGTTCTATCATAAAGAACATAAAAAAATGGAGTTATCACATACATGATGAAGTGAAAGAAAACATAAATATGAGAAGGTACTTCATGATAGGGTACCTCATGTCAAACTTCATTAATCTTCTCTCCTCACCGATAGGCAAGGTAAGTCAAGGTAATTTTCCATCTCTTTGCTTGCTAGGTAATAAGAATATGATTTGAAAAGTCCAAAATTGTTTGCATCTTATCTAGATCAGAAAAGTGTTAGAATAATTATTTAGAGCATCTCTTACATTCATCCTTGTATTTGATATAGGTGATTTTATCAAGAATTTAGTGTAGCACTTGTAATAATTTTCCTTGGACATTCATCTTGTAATAATTTTATTTTGATTTCCTATCTTGCATTCAATCTTGCTTAATATGAACTTCTTGTGATGATATATTTATATGCTCATATCCTTTGGAATACTTTTGCTATCTATGAGATAAGACAAGCTTTATAAAATTTCTGATTGAAGACCTTAGTCTCCACATTTGATCTTAATGTTAACCTATAGTTGTAGTGTTTTGATGATTTACAACATTTGCACATTGATCTTAAAAGCTCAAGATAAGAAACACATGTGTAGGGGGAGCCTATTCCTCATTATCCATCACTATCTTGGAGGTCACCAATGTAGGGGGAGTCTTTGGAAAATCCAAGAAACACAAAACTAGAAAAATATTCCCAAATGAGCAAGAAAAGGACTTCAAGAGGTATCTTTTGTTTAAGAGGATGGCAAAGTCTTGTGTTCTTGATATCCCTTGATAAATTTTAGGTATATGAATATATGCATATTTCTCTATCAACATGATTTGTTTTTGATAAATGGTTGTGGTTGTTGCATTGCCTTGAACAAAAAACAAAATATGCATGTTTCTCTCATAGCTTCCATATCGTTGTGTTCAAAATTTCCAAATTTCTAGTTAAGTATAGAGATACAAGTTTTAATGAGACATTTTTTTCAAATAGATAGGTTTCTTGTTCCTAGTCGATCTATCTTTGGTCTTTGGCATCAAATTGGGTGTTGTTGGTCTTTTTTAAATTAGTTGTAGCTCCTTATTTTTAAACTAAAAAGAGCATATCTCAATTTCAATATTCAAGCATAAGCTAGAGAAAGAAGTACCTACATTTTATAAAAGAATGCAAATAGTTGATATTATTCCTTATAGAAATATGAGTAATAACATGATCATTATATTTTTAACAAACTATCCATGGTCTTGGTTGAAACATCCTTTGATTAGTTTTCCTTGAGATGTACTTCCTAGCTCAAGAATTTACAATTTGATATGACTGGTTTCACATTGTGAAGTTGTAATACTATATTCTCCTTATCATAAAGATATGCCCTATTCTTTTATTGATGTTTTACAAATATGGAGAATATTAGAACATTAATAGAACCATGTGCTACAAACTACTATTGATTTATTAATTTACAAATAAGTTACTTGATCTTCAAGGCTTATGCTTCACTTCAAGCTTTATGCTTGAATATCACTTAGAAGGCTTGGATCAAATCTTGACAAAATCAGGACAACTCATCACAGAACTTAGTGCTGAAAAATATGTGATATTCTTGCTTTGCTAAATGTTTTTTATTTCCTTGGGATTATGCCCTAATTTTTTATTATGCATATTTTATGATATTGCTTTGTTATGATCACTCTTTGACTAGTTTATATGCCTTATCCTCTTTGTTGATGTCAAAAAATGGGAAGAGTAGTATGGTTATATTTGTATGATCACTACTCCATTTTCTTAACTTTTGAACATCACCAAAAAGGGGGATATTGTGGACCTTTTGGTGTGTCAAAATGTTAAGGGAAATGGAGACAAAGGTTTTGTGTATGGTTGTGTGTTTCTTGTGGTTGTAAGACTCAGATGAGATGATAAGGAAAGCATTGGTGTAGAAAAAAGGAGAAAGTCATCCACAAGGTCTCAAGGTCTCATCCATAAAAGGAGAGCTCAAAGGAAGAAAATTCAAAGAACGAGGACAAAAGAAAAGTTGTCATAAATGAAGCATGCGATTTGATGAGTGTGGACAAGAAATGAGGAGTTCATCATGCAAAAGAAGTTGAAGAAAGATGTCTCTGAGACATAGTAGATGTCTTGGTAGAATTGAAGGATGCTTAGACATCTTCAAGAAATAGCAAACATCTTTCCTCAAGAAAAGACATCTTCATAGAATGCAGGTCAGTATTAGAATGAAATCTTTTACCAAACAAAGACTTCTTCCCAAAATGGAGATTTCAGAAAGACATCTTTCCCAGACAAAGAAATCTTCTCAAAATAGAGGGCACATACAGAAAGACATCTCAAGCACAAAGAAGACATCTTCCATGATCATTAGCTAGCCATTGCATGAGTTCCAAGATGGATTTGAAAACATGGTAGCTATAAGAAGATACAATATGCATTTGGAAATGTGCAAGCTTATGTGCAATCATTGTATAATCATTTTGTCAATCATTGTAATCACTATTACTCTTCATTTTATTATCATTTGTCCATTGTAAAGTGTGTTGTACCTCAAAGTACATAGATTACCAAATTAAGTTACATTCATCCCTTGTAATTATTGTTCTCCCTTATTACCCTAAAGGGTTAATGTGATTCTTATGGGAAGGAATCTTAATTGAGCTTGTTAAGATCTTGTAGGATTGAGTGGCTAGTGTTGCAACACAATACTCCTAAGGGGATATCAAGATTGTAAAGGTTGTGAAAGCCTAAAAGTAACATTTCAAGCCTAGCAGGACCTTCAGGATTGAGTGGTTGGTGTACCATCACAACACTCTAGAGCAAGGCTTGAAGATTATATATGGTATGGATCCTTCAAACCACATTTGAAAGCAATAAAGTCCAAAGGTGTGCTTATGATCTACCCTCTGAGTGTGGACTACCCAAGTTGGGGAATCCCATTAAATTTGCTGTGTGTGCTTCATCTCAAAAATTTTTAATTTGGAAAACTTGTTCCTTCCCACCCTTCTAAGTTTAATAATCCATAGTATATTGGCAACTCTACTTCATCATTCCATTTCTAACAGAGTAGAGAGGCAATGGATGCATCAGAGATAGCAAGGTAGATTTAAAAAGGCTTATCCTTTTATGAGGGGATAAACCGTTGGTATTTGTGCCAACTCTTACTTAAGGTTTTCAAAGTCCTCTTGGCATTGCATCATCCACTCATAGTAAATTCCTTTCTTAAGCAAGTGTTACATGGGCTATAACATATTCATGAGCCTAGAAACAAACCTATGAATAAATTGCAATATCCCTTGTAGTCCCTGAAGCTCCTTAAGGTTAGTAGGTGCAACCAAGTTAAATATGGCTCTAACCTTATCAGGATCAATGCATATCCCAACTTTTGACACTACAAAGCCAAGAGTATTACCAATTTTGACACGAAAGACACACATCTTAAGATTAAGACTAAGTTCATACTTGAGGGATCATTTAAGTACAAGGTCTAGGTCATGCACCTAGTCATTGGCCACTTTGGACTTAATAACTATATCATCTACATAGTTTTTGAGCAAACCTAACATGTTATCACTAAAGATATATGTCATGACTCTTTGATAGGTTGCTCCTACATTCTTTATGTGGACCTTTTCATGTGTCAAAATGTTAAGTAAAATGGAGTTAAAGGTTTTTTGCATGGTTATGTAGTTATTGTGTTTGTAGGTCTATGTACATGAGAAACCAAGATGTGATAAAGCCTACATAGATGAAAAAAAACAAACTAGTCTAGAGCTTAGAGAAGAAGGTCATTCACAAGGTCTCAAATGAACATGAAAGAATTCTAAAAAATGTGGACAAGGACCAGATATTGTACAAGCAAAGTTTTCATCAACAAAGCATGCAAAAGATCAAGATTTTGGACAAGGAACAATGAATTCAAATGACAAAGAAAGTTGAAGAAATATATCTCTAGGAAATAGTAGATGTCTTGGCAAAATTGGAGTAAACATAGGCAAAGACATCTTCAAGGAGAAGTAGATTTCTTTCCTTAGGCAAAGACATCTTCACTAGAGAAAGACGTCTTCACACAATACAGGCCAAATTTAGAAAGATTTATCCCATCAAACAAAGACATCTTCCATCAGCAATGACATCTTTTTCAAACAAAGACCTCTTCCCAGAATGCAAGGCAAATTCAGAAAGACATCTAAAGCATGAAGAAGACATCTTCCATGACCATTAGTGACCATTGTCTAGCTATTGCATGAGTTCTAAGATGGATTTAGAAACATGGCAACTATAAGAAGATATCATATGCATTGGGAAATGTGCAAGCTCACATGTAATTACTATACAATTATTTTGTAAATCATTGTAATCTTTTTGCTCTTCATTGTATCATCATTTTTTCATTGTAAAGTGTGTTGTACCTCATGTACAAGGATCAACAAACTGAGTTGTATTTATCCCTTGTAATTATTAGTTCTTATTGTCCTACGGGGTTGATGTGCTTCTTGCAGGAAGGCATCTTGCTTGAGCTTGTTGAAATCTAGCAGGATTGAGTTATTGCTACTATAGTATAATAGTCTAGAGTAGAGCTCAAGGTTGTAAAGGTTGTAGAAGCCTGGAAACCACATTCCAAGCCTAAGGGAACCTTGCAAGGCTAAGTGGATGGCGTTGCAACACAACACTCTAAATTAGGGCTTAAAGACTGTATAGGTTGTGGACCCTTCAATGACATTTGAGAGCAACAAAATCTGGAGGTGTGCTAGTGATCTATCCTCTGAGTGTGGACTACCCAAGTTGGGGAACCATGTTAAATCTGATGTGTGTGCTTTTGTTTTACAAACTTCTAATTTGGGAAACTTATTCATCCTCCCCCTTCTAAGTTCAACAATCCACACTTTAAGCTAAAGGGGATCATCATATAGAAAAAGGTACCCCAAGAGCTCATGAAGGTCATGCTAAGTTGATGTTCTAGGTTCATCCTAATCTAGTTGTATCCTGAAATCTCATCCATAAAGGATAATAAAGCATGCCTAGCCATAGTATTGATAAGTTGATTAATACTAGGCAATGGAAAATCATCTTTGATAGTTGCCTTATTTAAGTCTCAAAAATATATGCAAGTATGTATACTCCCATTTTCATAGGAACTACCACTATGTTGGACACCCATTCTACATAATCAATAGCTCTAATGAAATTAGCATGATATAGTTTTGTGATTTCATAACAAAATACCAAGACTAGATTAAGCCTAATCTTACAAAATTTTTGCATAACTAGTCTAATGCTATGATCAAGTACGATATTATGTTGCACTAAATGTGGGTCTAGAGCTAGCATATCTACATATGACTAAGAAAATGCCTTGATGTTATCTTGTAGGACTTTGATAATGTCTTGAGCCTATTAAGGTTCCAATGAGGAACTTAGTTTTATGATTTTCTCCTCACCACTATGTGTCATGATAGGAACCTTAACTAGAGAGTCTCTAGTAATGTCACCAACCTCTAGGTCTAGGATTTTGACTAGATTTTCAAGCCATTCTAGAGGTCTCTCTATTGAGGCTATGTGGTCAAAAAGACTCTTAGGCTTAAGATCTAGGTATTTGAGGTCAATACATCAATTGACATCACCATGAGGCCCACTTAGGCTCAAGGGAAAATAGATTTTCTCCCAAGTACTCATACTTCAGTCTTGCCAAAATGAATAAATAATGCCAAAATGATAAAAATATGCAAATACATGCTAATTTAATGTCAAATAAAATGCAAACAAGGCTAGCTAAGGCCATAAGAGGTAAAAAAAATGGAATAAGGCCAAAAAAAGGTTGAATAGGTCAAAAGAACCCATAGTATAGCAAAAGTATGAAAAATAAGGTTAAGCATGATCAATCCAAAGTCACAAGTTTGCCAATTTTAGGCCTTAGTGGGTCATGATTACATGGTATCGAATGATGGTCAAGGAAGGGCAAAACCCATCACTCAACACCAATCAAAAAGGATCAACAGAGGCCATAAAATAGAGAATAAAGGAAGATACATTGAGATTGAAGTAATTTAGAGGTTAAATAAGGTTAACAAGGCATAACAAAGTTGAATAGATCAAAACACCATGGAACAAGGCCAAATCAAGCAAAGTGGAACACATGTGATAAAACCTAATCATTATTGATCAAATAGGGCTATATTTTGCTAGCTTTAGAACTTAGTAGGCCATGGATTTAGGCTACAAGAATGATAGATGAGTTTGGGCACCTATCAGAACTATTTTGAGGCTATTTATGTCAAAAAAAAGTAAGGTTTTTTAGGTACCCACACTAGCCATTGTGCATGGGGTGGCCTCCAAAGTGGATGGAATAACTATGTATTCTCATAGGTTTTTTTTTGAGTATTTTTTGACCCCTGATGACTTCCATGGTTAGTGAAATGGACTAGGGAAATGAATATGTCAATTCTGGTATCAATTTCAATCCCTGGATCTCCCCATTGAAGCCTAAAAGTGCCACCCATGTTGGAGCAACATTGGACAACATGGTCCCAACATGAATACCAATGAAAGTAGGTTTTGTAGCATCCAAAGGATCAAAAATAAGGTTACATGGTCTTCCTAAGAAAGAATAGAGCCATAATAGTCAAGATTCACTACTTTCAAGGTTAAAATTGTCAAAAAAAAACCAGGTTTTAAGGTTATACCCCTAGAGCAACACTAGCTAGTGTGGATGCAAGGGTTCTAACCATGAAATATTTGGATCTAGGCTATTATAAGGTCAAATAAGGTTGATCTATAGTTGAAGCAAAGTTTTTGCAGTTGTGGGCTTCCTTAGGTAAGCTTTGAGGCTATCTGAGAGGTGTTATTTAGGTTAAATGGAGTTGGAGGCTTCACCTACACTAGGGCCATGCTAACCAATGTGGCCCAATTTGAGCACTATCACTTTTTGTCTTTGGGATGGTTTCAAAGGTAGATCAACCAAGCTTTCAAATTCTAGGGTGATAAATAGTTATTTCTAAGGATTTTGGTCAAAACTGACTAGTTTTGAAGATTGTTTGAGGTAAGGTACAATTATACCCCCTTGAATGATGCTAGGTAGCATTGCTCCAACATGTGTGAGGGGGCCTTATAGGTTTCAAAGGTTAAAATGAGGTTAAAAAGCTGTCAACTCAAGGCTATGGGAACCTAGGCTCTACCAATGTAGGTTTTTTGGCTTCTAGGGTTGTTGATCTACTATCAAAAGTGGTAAGGAAACTTATCCACATTGGATCCACACTGCCCAACATGGCTCATATCTCCCTTAGCATGGATACCCTGAGATATCAAGTTTTGGCATGTTTTGATAGCAAATCGATCATGCATGTATGCCTCTAAGGTTGTTGGTGTCAAGGGCTATGATTTAGAATCAAAACTGGAAATTTCTAAGGCCTTTGGATGGTTCTGGAAGTCTTCTTCCTTGGAAACACACTAGGCCATACTGGCCTACATGGATGATCAAAGGGGGATAGCTTTCACCACTTATAGCTAGTTTTACTAGATCTAATGGCTTCCAGAGGTGCTAACAGGGTCTTAGGGTTAGTATAATATAATTTAGAGTTATTTTGATTCATTTATGATCCCCCATGGGCTTTCCTTAAGGCACCCACATTGGACCCACACTAGCCAACATAGGAGAAGGGAGTATGTAGCATGGAAGTGGGAGTGATCACGAAATGTGGCTTGATTTTGGCTAGTTTTGGTTGTCAGAGTCTACAAGAAAGCAGAGAGGTCAAGATGTTAATTTTGGAGCTAATTTCAGTAATCCTTGGTTACACCCCAACCATCCATGTAGTGGCAATGTTGCCTAGTGTGGATGGGAACCCCCCTCAGTGTGGCTCCACTAAGATTCATGGTTTTGGTCATTTTATATTAGATTCATCAAGGTTTCAAAGCTATTTCTAGTTGTAGGGGTCAGTGGTCAAGATTTGACATTAGAATCAATTGATCTGAGTGCTCCTTAGTGAAACACCGTGAAAATTACGAGTCGGCCTCAGGCAAAGATTCGCAATTCAAGCGAGAGCGCGCATCAGCTTTCTTCAAGGACAAGTTTACGCTCTATTACGCACGGTAGCATAATAAGCATAATAAGCTCCAAAATAGTCAAAGGCAGAGTCTAGAGAAGTGCAATAGTTCGACACTTTTTCTCGTGGTGCATGGATAACTTGTCTTTACGCTCGTTACGCGGCGGTGCGTATCATTGTGTATTTCATCACTAAGGCTAGGCATTATTTACACTTTGTTACGCACGGCTACGTAGTGAGCGTAAGTTAGACATTGTTTACGCTTCGTTACGTGCAGCTGCGTAGTGAGCATAAATTAGACATTGTTTACGCTTTGTTACACGCAGCTGCGTAGTGAGCGTAAGACAATTCTGAGCCTATTGTTTTTTTGTACCGGATTACGCTCATACACGCAACACAACGCGAATGAGTGTAATACAGCCTGCAAGCAATTGAAGCATGCTCAACGTGTACCTGCTCTTCACACGCACAACACACAAACAAGCGTGTTGTGCGTAGTCACAGTCTGACTTAAAATGGTCATGTCAATGGAACCCGAAATATCTGGAACCCACGTCATCAGGGTTGCGCCCCTTCCATGGAGCGTCGCGGCCTATAAATACCTCAGTTGACAAAGATACAAGGGTTGGAAAATCGGAGAAGCAGAGGCATTTTGCAGAGCACCAGAGCATTTATCACTCTTAGCGGCAGAAAATCAAAAGGGCAAGAGCATTTTTTGAGCAAGGAAGCACTTATCACATTGAGCAGAGAAACAAAGAGCAACCTTTTGGTAACTGTCGACAGCACCATCCTTTAGCAAGAACAGAGCACAGAGCGCTTGAGCCTTAGCAACAAGAGAGATCATTCCTTTGGAGAAGATACGACTTTCTCCATCAGTGATTGCTGCCCTGAGCAGAACCTACTCAAAGCAAAGAAGCAAAATNGTGATTGCTGCCCTGAGCAGAACCTACTCAAAGCAAAGAAGCAAAACAAGGAGTGTGAGATCGTCTCGCCCAATTTGCAGACTCTACCAGTCAGAAGCAATTGATCGGCAGACCTCAAAGCTTGACCATTCTTGCATCCCAACTTTGGCCTACAAGGTAGATTAGACTTCTGTCTGGATAGTTTCCTTGTTGTTTTGTGTTCATTTTTGCATCAAGTTATCGGGGGTCTCTCCCATTGTAACGTGACATACAAATCATACATTCTTTCAAAAATCGAAACATAGATCTTTGAAAATCACGCGTTTCTCTCCTGATTAGCATCTTTTCGGCGTGTTTGACGTTATCATCGTAGCGATCCATCCACGTCATTT
>MNCI01023335.1:103797-147478 GCA_015680685.1 Gnetum montanum | reverse complement strand
AGTTGGTCATGGCCAAAGGCCAGGCTTCACAAGCTGTGGTGGAGCCCTAGCATGGGGAGGAGGAAGAGGACGAATTTGCGGCCCAGTCAGAACATTCGTTCCATACTCTGGAACCTTCATTCCATGCCCTAAGCCCCCAGACATATGTAAATCCGTTGTTTCCTTTCAACGGGGAGGCCGCCTCTCTTAACGCGGCCCCGAAGACACAGATGCACATTCCTATCCTTCCACAGGCTGCTACGCAACCGTCTGGGCTGCAAGTACAAATCCCCCACAATAACGTGAGGGCAGTTTCGTCACCACGCATACTTAACATCCCAGTGGTGGTCCCGGCGACCGTTGCACCCCATATTATTCCTCAAATACCCTACAACATATCCGCAACGCGCTCGGCGCAGACCTTGTCGTTTCCGCCCCCTCCGACCCAATAGGTTACCGCAGCCGTCCAACCAACTTACATCCAACAGCCTGCTGCAGGTCAATGGGCCAACCCGGCAGTGCAACAGACCCAGTCTGTGGTATACGGCGCGCAACCCCCGGTCGCACCAGCAACGTATGTTTCAGAGGGGGTAATGCAGTATTTACATCCTTATCTCGCGTAGCAGGCGGCGGTCAACCCCCCTGCGCAGACCAGCGGGTGGTGGTCTTCACTGGCTCCCCCACCTGTCGGGATCCCCGCCCCGCCAGCAGCCAATCGACCCCGCCCGTCCTTTCCATTTCCGGGCACCGCCCTCCCGGTCCAACCTCCTGTGCCCTCCGCACAAACACCTCTGTTAACAGGCCTGGACCAAGCCTTCCAGCTGATCCAGACTCTAACCGAAGAGGTTCGACGCCTCAAAGCCGCTGGTTCTGACACCGTCTAGATTATGGACTTTTACCAGGACGATCCGATCAGTTCAGCGGTTCCTATGCTATCGTTGCCGCCGGGGATATCCCTACCTCATTTTACCAAGTACAATGGGGAGGGAGATCCCAACGCTCACCTTGTCACCTTTCGATCTGAATCCTTGTTGCTTCAACAGTGGCCACACACTATCATCCCCGTCTTTGTGATGTCGTTAACAAGGAAATATTTGGATTGGTACCGAGCCCTCCCACGCTCCTCCATCTCAACCTTGGAAGAGTTTCTGACCCAGTTTGTGACCCGCTTCAAATACAATTTGAAGCCAGAAGTCACATTGGATCAGCTCATGGGGGTGAAACAAGACCCGCTCGAGCCCGCCCAAAAGTTTATACACCGCTGGAACGCTACCTTGAACGAGATCCGCGAGCTGATCACAGACTCACATATGCTGGCTATGTTCAAGGGAGCATTCAACGACTTCATCAAGTCGAAGCTGTACTACCTTTCCCCCAGTAATTTACATCAGGCCTTCGCATAAGTTAGAAGCATCCAAGATTCTGCAGAGGCCAGCAAAGACCCGGCGTATGTCGCCTATAAGAATGCACATAATAAGAACAAAGAAAAAGGGAAGGCAGCGACAACGACAGTAGCTCCAATGACTGAGAGTACAAAGACGAAGAGCAAAAAGGCACCCACCGCACCGCCTGAAACCACGACTGGTGCCGGCACCAGTCAGGACATGGCANCGCCCACGCCTAGGGCGCCCTTCATTATCAGGGCACTAGAACCACGGCCTGCTCCTCTCCCGCAGGGGCAGACTTCCGGTCAAAATAACCAGTCATCGCCTCCTAAGAGAAAAGAGGAGGGCACTACAATTAATGCAACAAAAGACCACCTTACGCTCGTCTTTCCTAAGCCCAGGCCCCTGGCCTCTATGCCTTTGTCTATGCCTCAGAAGTAGGCTAAAGGTACAGAAACGTAGCCATCTTCTCTTGGCAGGAAAAAGAACGACCCTCCCACTGACACCGCTCTGACTTGAGAGATCCATCTCTTGGGCCGAGTGGAGGAGAACAAGGGGGATAAACAACTCGGCCGAGAGAAGGACCTCCTTGATGCATTCACGCAAGTCAAACAAGCTCTTAAGCAAAAGAACACAACGCTGAGCTTGTATGACTTACTGATGACGTCTCGAGAACACCGTGAGGCTATGGTACGCATGTTGACATCCATATCAGTGGATGGAAACCTACCAACATAAGAGGAAGTGATACACGCTATCATGGTTCCTTCAGAAGTTAAACAATCCAAGCCTACCTCGCTGACCTTTCTTGATGAGTCCGTCAAAGACGACCTGAAGAAAGGTCAAGTAACGACTGAGCCTATGTTCATTACCATTTGGGTCGGCCAATACCAGATCCGGAGGGTGCACATGGATGATGGCACAGCTGCTAATGTCGTTCCTTATTCCATAGTGGATAGGCTGGGCTTGGTCGACCAGATCACTCCCACTACGACAGCCTGCGTAAAATCGTTCAACGGAGCATGAGTTCAAGTCAAGGAAATGGTGCGTATTGAGTTTGTGGAGGGGGATCAATTCCCAACCGAAGCCACATTCTTAGTCTTCGAGGAGATGCCTGGTTTCAACTTGATCTTAGGGAGGTCATGGTTAGCCTAGCTGAGGGTAGTTTCGTCGCCGATACACCAAGAGATACACCTGCCCTACGCCGGGGGGGAGGTCATCATACGCGGCGACGAGGTCACCCCCAGGACCGTCAATAACATCGAAGAAGAACGGGGTTCAGAGATTGAAACAACTGACGATCAGCCCCATCTCCAAGCCCCTAAACAAACCAACAACAATGATGACGGTCTAGCCTAGGCCGACCTGCCATTTCTGGATGACAGCGTAGAGGAGTCAAACAACAAGCCTCCTTGCCCTTACGCAGCGCTCAACGTAAAGGCCATTAAGAGACAATTGTGTATTGATGGTTCAACAATGGTCTTCTGCGTGTACCACCATTCTCTTGTAAGTTAGCGTACTCCCCATTTAACAGCTTCTTTTGTTTCAACATACTTTTACGCTACATTTGCTTTCTGTGTTTACGCTTTGCACTTTTTGCGTGTTTTATCATACCCGCGTTAGTTACGCTTTCGCATTTACTTCACGTATTTATACAGGATTACATTTTTGTTACAATTTACGCAGTCAGCCCGCAACGGCCTTAAACTAGTTATACAAAATCAACCTATTCATACCGTTGTACGTAGTTACGCAGTCGGCCCGCAACGGCCTTAAACTGGTCATCTGAAGTTATCTACTATCATTATTTACGCTTGCTATACAATACGCAACAGGCCTGTAATGGCGTTAAACTAGTAACGCAATATTGTATACTATAACCATTTACGCTGGAATACGCAACGGGCCCTCAACGGCTTTAAACTAGTTATTACGTCCCATCAGTATCACTTAGACAGAATCCTTAACATATATTTTCACGCTGATGCAGACAAAAGCACAAAAAGTCAAACAACAAGCTAATTAACATTTCAAATATCCATTAGGCCTTACAACAATCCGTCAACAGTCATTCAGAACAATACCCGACCTTGCATCAATAAAATTTTGAGTAAATAATAATTACGCATTCCCTCTGCTACCACTGTCACCGGTATCTCTTAACTCCGGATCTAGCCCCAAAAGGTCATCCTCCAGTGGGCCATCATTTCTGGGAATTATGCCTTCACAAAAGATTGCCCCTTCATGAGGCTCTCGTTCCGGCACTGGCTTCACAGGAGAACGCTCTTCATCGTTGTGTTCCTCTTCTGCTTCCTCTGTTTCCTCTTCCAGCCCTCAGCTGGCATATTTTCCCTATCTTCTTCTAGTACCTAAACCCAAATAACCTCAAAAATTAGAGTAGACAATACAAACCAGAAAAATTTCCGACTAAGTCATGCATAAACTTACTCGCGACGGCCCTACTTCTGCAGCAAAGGGGAGTTTGTCCAAGCCAGCCCACAGGCACTACATAATCTCGTCTTCCATCAGGTCTGGCCACACATCCTCACCCAACGCAGCTCCAGCTTTCACCTTCCCTTTCTCCACGCTACTCCAACAAGGTGGATCCAGGAAGAAGGTAGGGATTGTAGCCTGATTCCCAGGGAAAACCATTGCCCTCTCCGGGGACACAGTTACGGTCATCTGCTCTTCGAACTTCTTGAAAGCTTTGGACGCTCCGATGGTGTCCACAAAAACCTCCAGGGATCGAGCTTTGACAGCAGAATCGTGGTAGTGTTTTTGATAAGCAGCGCTTTCGCTTTTATATAGGTGCTTGTGGTCCTTCTCCTTCTACCCCCACTCCTGTACGCTGGCGCAGTAGTCCCTCCAGTCCCAGCTTTTCTGAGCTAGGAGTTCAATTTGCATCCTCTGCTCTACTAACGCCCAACTGGTCTGTATGCTGTTCTTGATGGCTGTCCAATAACGGGAGTGATCGATGACAGTAGTACGCCAGTCTTCATCCCCCGTCACTCGAGCCTGTAGGAATTCGTACCGTGACCTTAGGTCCCCGACTTCTTTGGTCAAGGACTCAACCCTCTGCTCCGACCGCTACAGCCTTTTCCATAGGCTTTCATTAATGCTTCTACTTTCCCATATGGAGCATGTCGAGCGTAACGCACATTTACGCATTTCCTCATAAATGTGACGTGGCACGACCGCCCCATCAGATGGGGGCTCCACTGTGTCCAAATCAATGGGCTCCGCGGGGTCCCATCGGAGGTGAGCTCCTAACAGAAAACAACATCAATATGGATGACACATTACTAAGAAATTATGTCGTAAACTCATTACGGCTATGACATACCAGCGCTAGGTTCGATGCACTCCAAACGCTCGATCATGTCATTAACGACGCCTTCCATGAAGGCAAATTTGTCGAGGAAGTCTCTCCACATTTTTCTCACAGTAGCAGACGTAGATGCATCTTCTTTCCCTATAGCGTAATTCGGTTAGACACTCCATCTATTAACAAGATCCTTCAAACACGCTAACACACTCGTCACCTCTACCGGTGACAGTGGCGATTTTATCAACATCTTCCGTATCTTTTTCCCTTTCATGCACTGGAGTCTGTGCGTCGCTGGTTCCAATAGCTGGGGCCTCCTCACGCACCCAAGCCTGTATGCGGCTCCTGCTAGTAGCTGGGGCCTCCTCATGCACTGGAACCTGCACACGACTCACATTAATAGCTGGGGCCTCTTCTTCCAAAATTGAGGCCCCCTTCCCACGGCTTAGTATCATCGCCCCTGTCTCAGGGGTCAATTGCCCTGTCATTTTTACTGTTTACACCACCACACGTTAGCATATAATGCCAGACCATCTAAATAAAACATTGCGTACTACAATCCTTTCACACTTACTAGGCAGAGGCTTATTCCGCTGAACCTTGACAGCAACAGTTTGGCTTGCGTTACCCCCAGGGGCCTCGGCTAGACAGAGCCTCTTGCGCCGAGCTGCCGGTTCCACAATTTCTTCCGCCACGCGCTTCCCTCGCGAGGTNGCTGCCGGTTCCACAATTTCTTCCGCCACGCGCTTCCCTCGTGAGGTGTCGCCGATGTAGGTACGCATTATCCCACCCACGTTGTCGAGACCTCGCACTTGGGGCGCCGCCAAGCCTTTAGTCGTTACAGACAACGACTCCCCGATTCCTTCCGGCGGATCCTACCCACGGGTAGTGCTGAGGATGTGGGCAATCCAAGGTTTGGACAGCTGATCTTGGTCTTGCTGTTCCCAGACCCCATTCCTTTGGATGACCAGAAACTCAGCAAACCGCTGGAGGTAAGCTATGAAAAAGGCGTAATGCACATTAAAGTGAGACTCAAGCTTCTTGCGAAGCTTGACCATTTCGCTGCGCAGTCACTTGGCCAAATGGTTTGCCCAATCGAACCAAGTTCCCTCTTCCAGAACCTCTTGCATAATGTGGGTCTGTTCTACAGAAAAGAACTTCGCTTGCGAGAGGGTTTTGGGAAAAGTCTGGGCCCAAAAAAGGGGATACAATGTTTTGGCAGCGTCCATCTCGAATTTGTCACAAGGAAACCCTTTGATCTCTTTTGGGATCCTCACCCACTCCTTCAGACACTCCTGGAATCTAGTGCTCCTCTTGGTCTTCACCTTTACGGGAAGGCCATTCGAGGGGATGCCAAACAGGTCCGCGAAGAGCTGAGCGTCGATATTGAAACTCACGCGCACGTTACGCACGCGCGTGCAAAACCGCTCTGCCTTCTCGCTGAAGGAGTTGATCAAGGCGATCATTTCACTGGTGGGGACATCAGGGGTCGCAGCCAAAAACAGGTGCATTAGCCCTGTTGCTCGGATCTTGGCGGTCACCGTGACTAGGGCCGTCGAGTGGCCGAGCCAGCGCTGTGCGTCCTTAATATTGCCGTAACGGAAGAGGACATCCCTCGCCTCGCGGCCGGAAATCATAAGGGTAATCTCCCGGGATTCCCTGACTGAACGGTGTAAAACGCAAGTCAGATAAAAACGCTATTACATAATGTCCACGACTCACAACTACACGCATAACATTAGAACACGCAGCGGCCTTACCAGGTCCAAAGGGAAAAGGGAATGGCGGTAGGTCCCTCTGTATGTCCTCAACCGTAAGGGGCGACTCTAAGGTCCAATCATCGTGCAGCCACCCGAGTTCCTGGCAATTCTTAAAAGGGCGCTTGTAGCGGGTGTGATACTCACGCATCTCATGCCGATCTACCCTATAACACCGGCACGCACATTGTTGGTTGAGGTAAACGCCATTATCGCCATTTCGGCCCAGGCCAATGCATCACCATCGCCAATTAACTTGTTATCATGTATAAAAAACCTGTACCATACAGCGTAGGCTTAACTTACACTTTTGCACATAGACTTCTCTTACACTTCACATCGATAACAAGCACTATAACAGTAACAAAGACAATACAGCTGGCAGAATTTGCTTACCCACCCGCATAGTACACCGTGCCTTGTGGGTTCTGGAAGTAGGTTGAAACATGGCGAGCCATGAACAGCATGTTATATGCATGATAACAACTGAAACGGGTCATTTCCCAGATCCAACAGAAATTCCTCAAGCCTTGGGCGCTGAGCGCTTGGTCCTCAAGATGACTCGTATCGATGGCCCTGTCTGTCAAGTAAGCCAGAATCCCCTCTGCAGACCCCACCAATAGGTGCTCTAAAATGGCACCGGCAACATCGCCAATCACATTAGACCACACAATGATGCTGAAGTTGCGCAGTAAGAACTGCAGAGACTCCAGCGCCCCCTTCCAGAACCAGATGGCCTTCCCCTGCACTCGTGTGTGCGGAGGAGGGACATTGGGGACGATGGGGTTTACCCAACACAAAACCCCAATGATGTCTAACACAATCAGAATAGGCTTCAGCGCGACTCTGTACAGAAAACACGCTACATAAATCAACGCCTAGATTTACAGTTGCATCAATTAATACAGAAACGCTACACATTGTGCTTAGCCATCTATGTGAAAATTGCCCAAACCCTTGCAACAGCGCAAGGTCCGTCTCCGACAACGGCGATAAATGCAATCATACCAAACCCTCGATGTAACAGCCCAAAACCCTCATTTACACGAAGAACGTTGTATAGCACAAACGTTGAAATAGCAGGAGCATGCAAAGAATGATCTACTGGTTCAAGGGTGTTGGGTCACACACTTCGACCACGGCCTGTTGAACATGCACTAGGTTCTCCTGTACCTCGTCGATCTTAGCCAATTTAGTGTTCTTCTTCTTTGTCTTAGGTGCCATTATCACAGCTTCAACACTTGCACAGCTTTGCACCTTCAAATCTTCCGCTCTTCTTGCTCTTGCTAGCTGATACTCGCGAATTTGAACTCACAATGGCCAACAGTCCGTTCTAACCAAAAAACCGCCTATTTGTATGCGAGAATCACCGACTTGATATCCGATTGCAGCGGGACTTTCCTAAAACGGAACCCGAAAATCAAGATATTAATGCGGTTGATATCACACGCACCGCTGTCCGAAATGATGTTAAACTACCACAATCTTATCACCTCGTAATCGGGTAGCATTGATTACAACTTCATTACAAAATTCAAAATTTTGTTAGCTTTCCACGTTTGCTAGCCATCACGTCATCTTCTTTCTAACCATTTACGCACTTTGCAGTTTTGCAGGACAAAAAAATGTACACAACACCATCAACACCTTTAACTCTGACTGGCCCATACGGAAAGGTAGTTAGGCAATTCGATCCCGCGTTTATAGACGTTAACCTCCCCTTAGAAGACGTAACTATAGCTGCGTCGGAGATGTCCCCGGAATGGCTAGAACAGTTGATNTACCAGGCTGGTTTCATTCGTGCAGTCGATTACTCGGACTGGGTATCTAACATTGTGGTCGTGCCAAAGAAGACCGGGAGTATACGCATTTGCATAGACTTCCGGGATTTGAACAAGGCCACAATCAAAGATAATTTCCCGCTCCCGAGTATCGATCAACTAGTCGATACAATAGTTGGGCATGCACTCCTATTATTCATGGATGGCTTCTCTGGTTATAACCAGATTCGCATAAACCCAGAACATCAATTAACCACGACATTTATGATGCCCTAGGGCACCTTCTGCTACACTATGATGCCTTTTGGTCTGAAGAACACTGGAGCCACGTATCAACGGGCCATGACATACATCTTTAGCGACTATCTCTTAGAGAGACTGAATGATTATGTAGACGATATAGTTGTGAAGTCTTTAAAGTTTGATGATCATTCAGGAGATCTGGAGTTAGTCCTTAAAAGATGCTCCAAATACGAGGTCCGACTTAACCCGAAGAAGTGCGTATTCGGAGTCAAAACCAGATGCATGTTGGGGTTTGTGGTATCGAAAACCGGCATATGAGTTGACCCTGATAAGGTCAAATCCATTGTCGAGTTAACGCCTCCAACAGACCTCAAGCAATTACGCGGGTTACAGGGATGCTTGCAGTTCATACGCCGATTCATTTCGAGATTAACTGACAAGCTACACCCTATGCAGCACCTGCTCAAAAAGGGGGTCAACTTCGAATGGACGGAAGATTGCCAGCGTGCATTTGACAATTTGAAATAGGAATTGCAACATCTACCAACGGTTTTCCCGCCACAAAGGGACTTACCATTCTACATTTACCTCGCTGCTTTGGACGTAGCGTTAGCAGCATTGCTTTGTCAAAGGAGGAATGATGGGTCCGAAGTGCCTATCTACTACCTAAGCCATGCTCTGTATGCGTATGAAACGAGGTATAATGAAGTCGAGCGTAATTGTCTAGCATTAGTTTTTACGCTCAAAAAGTGTAGACACTACCTTTTCCGTAGCTAGGTTAACATTATTTGCAAGAATAACATCCTTAGGACCATCACGCATAATTTGTACGAAAGCAGTAGGATCGCTCGCTGGAAAACTATCACCGCAGAATTTGATCTACACTATGTTGGCCAATCTTCTACGAAGGGCCAAGCGATAGCCGACCAGTTAGTAACATCACTGGTTAACAACCAAGCAACTATAGAGCCAGAGTTCCCTGACGAACATGTACATAGTTTAAGCCCTGTCTTGACAGGCCGCGAAGCAACGTTGTATTTCGACGGAGCTTCAACCGCTAGAGGTGGCAGTGCCGCCACTGCTATCACGCTATTGCCTGAGGATGTGCGTCTACACGCTTATTGCTTGACCTTCCCTTATACGAACAATGTGGTAGAGTACGAGGGGCTCCTCAGGGGATTACTAACTGCCGATGAACTAGATGTTCAACACCTGGTAATTAGGGGCGATTCGATGCTTGTCATAAATCAAATCACTAGAGTCTATGCCTGCAAGGCTGTACATTTCCAGCCCTACTGCGATCAGGCTAAAGATCTTCTGAGGCGATTTACGACCTTCGACGTCCAACACGTCCCACGCACTGACAACACGCTGGCCGACGCATTGGCCACCCTGGCTTTACACGTGCCTTCACACCTGTTTAACACTTGCCCTGCATTAATTACAGACTACGCAAATCCTATCATTCGGGCGGCGCAAATCTCCTCTCTTCTCGAGGAAAGCACGCCTGAATGGTACGACAATATTAAAACTTATCTTTTACAAGGTGAGCTACCGTCTGCATTAACACGCGTGCAGAAAGACGCAATCCACAAGAAGGCTAGGCAATATGTCATCATCGGAGACAGCACTCTCTGTAGACGCTCCTTTGATGGCGTGTTGCTTACCTGCATTGACAAAGACCAAGCGCAACACATAGTCGGCGAAGTTCACGAGGGACTCTGCGGCGGCCACATAGCACCACGGGCTATGGCCCTAAAAATCCGTCACTTAGGGTACTACTAGCCATGCATGGAAAAGGATTTCCTGACAAAGGTTAAAACTTGTGACACGTGTCAGCGTCATGCAAACCTCATCCACGTGTCACCCACAGAATTGCATACAACGTAGATAACATGGCCATTTCAGCGATGGGGACTGGACATCATAGGACCCATCACACCAAAATCTTCTACAGGGCATAGCTTCATTATTACCACTACTGAGTATTTTACGAAGTGGGTAGAAGCTATCCCCCTACGGAAAATCACATCCCAACAGGTTTGCCATTTTATCTTGGACAACATAGTAACCAGATTTGGTCTCCCAATGACTATTGTGACCGACAATGGGCCACAGTTTAGTAGTGCGGAAACCAAATCCTTCTGTGATAACCTAGGCATTAGACAGTCTTTTTCCTCCCCCTATTACCAACAGGCGAATGGTCAAGCTGAAGCATCAAACAAAATAGTCATCAATCTGCTCAAGAAAATGCTCGACGGCAACAAGAGACGGTGGCATGATAAAATCCTCTATGTGCTATGGGCATACCGTACTACATGTAGGACAGCTATAGGTAGTACGCCCTATAGTCTGGTTTATGGATCTGAAGCAGTGCTAGCTCTCAAATTACAAATTTCTTCTCTGAGAATGGTCCTCTCCACCATTATAAATGAGGCTCAACACACCGAGGCTCAGATAATGGATTTGGATTCAGTAGAAGAGAAGCGGATATAGGCTCTTGATGCGATTGAGAAATATCAAGATAAACAGAGACAGAAGCATCATCACAACCTTCAATAGTGTCCGATCAAGAAAGGAGACCTAGTCCTCAAAGCCGTGCATGAGCCAGCAGGCAAGTTCTCGGCAAATTCGGAAGGTCCTTTCTCGGTGGTCAACACATATGGCAACGGAGCTTTCAGACTAGCAGACGTCAACGGCAATGAACTACCAAACCCTGTAAATCATGTATATCTGAAGCGATATTACATTTAGCAGTATCTATAGTGTGAGTAATCAGGTATGACAGTATTCGTCCGCTACGACGTAAAACTGGCACCAGGTGTCCGCTACGACATTAAACTAGCACTGATCGTCTACTACGACGTAAAACTATCATGCCTTGCACACATCTGCCACGACGCTAAACTGGCAAGTTGTAACCATCCGCTACGACGTAAAACTGGCACCAGGTGTCCGCTACGACGTTAAACTAGCACTGAGCGTCCGCTACGACGTAAAACTAGCACTTCTCAGTCTGCCTGGACTTTAAACTGGGACTCTGCTGAGACTTAAAACCAGTAACGGCAGTCTACCAGGACTTAAAACTCGGGCCTACAGACTACTGCCATGTAAATCAGGTGAGCGTGATGATCTTTGTACAGCTGCACAACCAACGAGGTGGGATACTGGGACAGTCTTAGCCTCGCCTCCCCACTGGCATCCTACTGATTCCTCAGATAAGCTAAGAGGGATCTTACTGATCCCTCGGAGATGCCGTCATCGTGCCTGCCGCAGTCGTAGTACCTCTGAGAGTTTTGCCTCACCAATCGGAGCCCCAACGAAATCCTTGTCGACAAAGGCCTCGGGAACCTCCGCCAATCATCGCTATCGGACGCCGACTTCGCAGATTCATCTGGCTGGTTCCTTATACAACCAGTCAGGTGCACTGTGTCTGATGCCTTTTGGCGAAGATATGCTAGGCCAATCGTCAGGATTGGCGGCTCCGCCCGCATGCTCTGGCTCCTTTCGCACAGCCCGACTGTCCTACCTCACATCAAATAGCGCTCGTTTCTACAATATCGCCCTTTGTTCGCATGAGCAATAGTGTCCTCTACTTTCTTTTTTGGTTGCAGGTTACTTGCCTTGGAGAATGTCATCCAAAGGTGCGTCCATCTGAGCGGTGAAGTACATCAGGGTGTTGAAATGGCTGCTTGGATTTTCCTGTCCATTTAGACCTGCATACCTCTACCTCTCACAAATCCTACCCTTAGCTCTTATCTCCTTTCATCCCCACCACTCGCTGCCCATACGCAGCACCTCCATATGCAAGTATTCATTTTCTGCACTCACACCAGCAGAGATATGGTAGAAGTGATGCGCCACACTCCTTTTTCATGCATTCCTGCTACAATCTGTAATAGAGAAATCTTAGATTGGTGCGCTACGCTCATCTGAAAGCATTCCTATTGACATAAATGAGCATACATTTCTATGTGTACGAGCATATTTCATGCCCCTACCATCATAACTCATTTTGCATCTTCCCCGAACCTGTTTCCAGTTATATCCCTCTATCTCCCATACCTTCCGGCTTTGCTCTTCCATGTTGACAGGGCAACACTTGAGTAGCCATGGATGGACATTGTTCTTGCTTCTGCCAATTCGGTGTTTTGCATTCTTTGTCGACATCTTTCGGGCAAGTCCTCTAACCGTCAACAAAGAGGGGCCATTGAAACACTGTGAAAATTACGAGTCGGCCTCAGGCAAAGATTCGCAATTCAAGCGAGAGCACGCATCAGCTTTGTTCAAGGACAAGTTCACGCTCTATTACGCGCGGCAGTGTAATAAGCGTAATAAGCTACAAAATAGTCAAAGGCAGAGTCTAGAGAAGCGCAACAGTTCGACACTTTTTCTCGTGGCGCATGGATAACTTGTCTTTACGCTCGTTACGCGGCAGTGCATATCATTGCGTATTTCATCACTAAGGCTGGGCATTATTTACGCTTCATTACGCGCGGCTGCGTAGTGAGTGTAAGTTAGACATTGTTTACGCTTTGTTACGTGCAGCTGCGTAGTGAGCGTAAATTAGACATTGTTTACGCTTCGTTACGCGCAGCTGCGTAGTGAGCGTAAGACAATTCTGAGCCTATTTTTTTTTGTACCGGATTATGCTCATACATGCAACACAACGCAAATGAGTGTAATACAGCCTGTAAGCAATTGAAGCACGCTCAACATGTACCTACTCTTCACACGCACAACACGCAAACGAGCATGTTGTGCGTAGTCATAGTCTGACTTAAAATGGTCATGTCAACGGAACCCGAAATATCCGGGACCCATGTCATCAGGGTTGCGCCCCTTCCACGGAGCGTCACGGCCTATAAATACCTCAATTGACAAAGATACAAGGGTTGGAAAATCAGAGTAGCAGAGGCATTTTGCAGAGCACTAGAGCATTTATCACTCTTAGCGGCAGAAAATCAAAAGGGCAAGAGCATTTTCTGAGCAAGGAAGCACTTATCACCTTGAGCAGAGAAACAAAGAGTAACCTTTTGGTAACTGCTGACATCGCCATCCTTCAGCAAGAACAGAGCACAGAGCACTTGAGCCTTAACAACAAGAGAGATCATTCCTTTGGAGAAGATACGACTTTCTCCATCAGCGATTGCTGCCCTGAGCAAAACCTACTCAAAGCAAAGAAGTAGAACAGGGAGTGTGGGATTGTCTCGCCCAGTTTGCAGACTCTACCGATCAAAAGTAATTGATCAGCAGACCTCAGAGCTTGACCATTCTTGCATCCCAGCTTTGGCCTACGAGGTAGATCAGACTTCTGTCTGGACAGTTTCCTTGTTGTTTTGTGCTCATTTTTGCATCAAGTTNGCAAATTCGCTTTTTCCAGCATAGCCCTCACGCGGATCCGTGGTTAAAACTGTATACACGGAACCTCGATTGGTATTTCCAGCTGCCGACGTTTTCTGTCGTTACACTTAGTGCTTTCTACAGTCATCCCCCTTTGAGCCATAATGGGTAGTGTGGCCCTAGCATGGATGAAAGGGAGGATGATAGCTTTTTTCTATTTTTGAACCAATTTTAGCACATATGGTGGTTTTGAGAGGCTCTAGTAGGGTTGTGTGATCACAAGGGTAGATTTCAAGGCTATTTTTGGTCAACAAATGGATTTTATGTATTACCCCTAAAATACCCATGCTAGACCCACACTTAGCAATGTGGATGGTGGGTTCCCCAATGTGGTTAAGGTTTTAGACATGAAAATTAACTCAAGTTTTGACAAGTGTCAACTACTAGAGATCATGAAGGGGTATTAAGGCTACTAGAATGAATTTTATGATTATTTAAGGCTACAAGAGGGCTTTTATGGCTTACCCCTAGGGCATCCACTTTGGAGCCATGCTAGTCAGTGTGGGTGGGGGGTTCACCAACATGGGGAAGATGGATGATGTAAAATTAGATGTGTTTCTTGTATTTGGCCACTGAAGGCTAGAAAGGGGCGTTAGAGTTGAGATATGGTAACTAGGTGGTTGATTTCATGGTTTTGAGGTCACACCCCATCCATCCATGTTGGAGCCATGCTAGGTAGCATGGATGGATCCCTCCTCAATGTGTCTCCAAAAAAACCTCAAATTTTCAAGCACTTTTGATTAGGTTTAATAGGGTTTCAAAGCTGTCAAAGGTGACTGGAGGGGTTTAAGATTATGTGAACCCACCTTGAGGTTAAACTAGGGCTTAATGGACAACAAAGAATGGGTATGGATGTTATACCCCCTGGGCAATGTTGGGCCAACATAATTACTCAAAGTGGTAAGTTGTATAGATGTTTTACCCCCTACCAGGGTCTAGGATTTGTCTATATTAATTGCAACTACCAAAAATGGCGAGGGTAAGGTTCTATGATCATGGGAAATAGGAGGCTAGAACCCATGCTAGATCCATGCTATGTAGCATCGGTGAAGGGGGGATAAGATTAGAACATGGTTTTATGGATTCCAAGAAATTCAAACCTTAGTGTAGAGAAGGTTTTCAAACTTAGAACACACTTTGCATGGGAAGTGTCTAGTGGGGCCCACCAAAAAATTTAAAATTTTCAATCCTGGTGCTAACTCCCACCATCCCAACATTGGCTAAACTTCTCCCCTTTGCACTTCTAGTGTACCATGAGTTCTAATGCCCAAAATTGGCAACAAGGGTATTCAAGAGGATGTCTAGGTTTAGATCTAGTTTTTATGCACAATTTTGCCAAGAATCCAACACAAACCTCATTCTCTCATCACAACACATTGGATAAGAGCTCTCAAAAAGACCTTCCTTTTGAAACTTCTCATCCTTCAATGTGGTTACTTGAAGCTTTCTTCCAAAGTAGCATTGCTACCAAGAACCTTTAGGTTTCCAATGTTTCTTCAACATTGGAGGTAAGAACAATCAAGAGAAAGGGAGGAAGCAACAAAATCCTAGTCTTGGAAGATGCAAATGTAGCAACAAGAGGAATCTCACACCTTTCATAGTCTATGATAGGGTAGATTTTGGCTGCAATCACCCCAAGGTAGCCATTTGCTAGCCATTTTCTTTGTGTTTCTAGTCATTTTTTGCTATTTCCTAGTTTAGAATGAGGCCATTTTCTCAAATCTAGGCTATCATGTTTGATAAAATGTAATTTTATAAAAATATTTCATTGTTATTTAATGGTTTTTATACATTTTTATGGTTACTTGATCATTTGGGCTTTGGTTTATGTGGTTTTTAAATTAGGTTTAGTCAATTTTTATGTGTTTTTTACTATTTTTAGCAAAAAAGAAACCCTACTCGTGAATTTTTTGTTAAGAAAATGGGTATGAATTATTAAAATTTAATTTTTTGGATATTTAGCATTAGTTTTTATGTTTCTATTGGCTGTGGTTTTGTTTAAATTTTAGTTGTAATCAATTCGTAGAGAATTTTTTTAGCTATCTTGTATAGTTGTCTTTTGTGTAGTTTTCAATTTTTCATGATTTCAATTTTTCTTTTGTGTATGGTTGGGGCCCCATTGTAGAGCTAGCACTGGGTCTCCTCCACCTCCCCATACTTCAAGAAGAGGTTGGTTTCATTATTCTTAGAGGCAATCATAGTCACCTCCTGGGATTTCTTTGCCGCTAAAAAAATTCACAAAAAAAAGAGAAAGAAGGTTAGCAAAAGGTAAACATCATTTAAACATTTAACAGTGAATTCAAAATTTAACATATCAGGTTTGAACAGCATAGAAAATGGTGGAAGATCCACCAACATGTCTTCAATAGTGAGCAGCCTAAGGAAAGCCCATTCCCCATCCAACCAACTGGCTTCTTTACACTTCCAATAAAATTGGAAATACCAGGTTGGATAGGTTCTAAACTCACCCCCACATTGGCCTATCATGCCGACGGGCACATTCCCAATGGAATAAAACTCCCACAGGGCCATCTGTGCCAATGCCAAGGCATCTATGTCACCGTGGAGACCACTTTTATCAATGAAAAACCTAGTAACACAGACAAAAAAGCATAAATACACTATTAATACCTATGTCTAGCGTAGCATGTATTACACAACAAAATACCTTCATATAGAACTCACCCACCAGCATAGTAAATGGTTCTAGGTGGGTTCTAAAAGTAGGTGCCCATGTGACAGGCAATAAAAAACGTGTTGTATAAGTGATAGCACTTACACTCAGGCATTTTCCAAATCCAACTTAAGCATCTTAGGCTTTTTGGATGCTAGTTAGAACCTTCTGCCTACTCGCCCCTGATTGACCCATCAGTTAAAAATTTTAGAATACCTCGATTGGCCCCAGGCAACAGGGTTTTTGTAATTTCAGTTGTTGTCTCCATCGACAAGTGTGACCAAACGATCACATTAAAGTGCTGGAGGAGGATTATAAGAAGTCCCATGCACCCTCCTAGAACCAGACCGCTTGCCGCTCCACACGTGCATGAGGAGAAGGGACATTGGCCACTAATTCACTTAAGCAGCACAGGACTCCTACAATTTCCATGATAATAAAAATGGGTTTCAACATAACCCTACACCAATGAAGAACTAAACATTAGCACTATGTACAAGCAAAGTTTACATGTAGCGTAGCATAACCCTCTCATTACATATAGTGTAGTATGGAAATCCTATTGCATGTAGCGTAGCAATATTTCACAGTCCAAAAAAATATACATAAATATATATATATATAACAAATGTATGCAAATAAACAACAATGCAAGGTTCACAGCGTAGCAGGGTCATCAAGCCGCACACAATGCAACAGTGCCTACATAATGCGTAATGTAGCAAATGAATAGGAACAAGAAAACGCACAACAATGCAATGATGCAATCAATGCATTAACAAGAAAATCATGGCCATATAGCAATTTTAACAAATTCAGCAGCCCAATGGTATTGTAGCCTTAACAGCGTAACAAAATGACAAACCTACTAAACCTTGCAACGTACTAGCATACTGTAGTAAAAGCATTACAAAATGCACACGAATATGAGTTTATTGTGCTGCAACAATCCCAACCATAATTTGGTTGTACAAAATAATTCGTGTTGTACTGCGTTCAACACGTGTCTCATTTGTCAAATTGCTATGCCATGCTCTTGAAGGTAGCAAGCTATGCTAGCCATACGCTAGGCTGTCAAAACTCACCCAAACCCTTGTGACTAGTGGCCAAGGCAATCCTACATGTGGCTATAGCATAACATCTGTATAGCTGTTGTGGCCAACCAGTGACAGCAGCAGTGTAGCAGCCAAAATGATGACCAAAACAATGGCAAAATATGCGGATTTCAACAACAATGATTGTAGAAGTCTAAACAACAAAGGCAACGTAATGACTTACTTAGTAGATGGAGTCTCCTCTTGCACTACGATGCATGCCTAAGTCAAGCACCCCAAAGTGTCTGTGACTTCATCCACTTTAGCAAGCCCTCAGTTCTTACATTCACCTTTAGGTGCCATCGCTTCACTTGCAAATGCTATCAGCTGCTACGCTACAATGTTTCACTTTCTCTCAGCATGATTGCACTATGCTTTGGATGTGGACTCTGCACTCTAACAGCGAAAATGACAAGTTCACCAAGGGTAAAGCCCTATTTATAGCCGATGTGGTGAAAATAACTTGCCATTTTTGCACCCCGAGTAATGTGGGATGCCTCATGTAGCATAGTACTGCCGTTTCATAAATCTGCAATAGCGTAACATCCCTGTTCGCGAATAGGTGGGCCCAACTAAAAATTTTTCCTTGCCTTAAATTAGAAACCTACCCATCCCAAGCCTACACGCCATGGTCTGCAAAGACCTTAAACTAGTAACTTTATCTAAAATCACACGACGATCTACAAAGACCTTAAACTAGAAACTTTATCTAAAGATACACCATGGTCTGCAATGATCTTAAACTAGTAACTGTATCTAAAAAAACCTATTAATGATCTACAAAGACCTTAAATTAGTAACTTCATTCAAAAACCTATGTACCATGGTCCGCAAAGACTTTAAACTAGTAACATTCTACAAAGCCTACCTATTAATGGTTCACCACGACCTTAAAATGGCAAACTTAGCATCGGTTGCATGTTTGAATCCACTTACGGTCCACCAAGACCTTAAACTGGTAATCTGCGAATGTAGCCAAATGTTTGACAATCATTGCATGTTTCATTATATTTACTATTTTGCACCATGGCTTCAACTAGGTATCACTTGACCGAGCTTATTCTTATTGTGGTAGGTTAAACAAGATGGCCATGCAGCATGATCTACACTCGCTGTTAATTTTAACAGGTCCTCATGGAAAGCTTGCAAGATACCCAGACTTAGAGTCGATAGACTGGGATTCATCAACTGATAACACTGCAGCATCCTTGGAAATGTCCCTAGACTGGCCTAAACATTTGGTCCAAGCCTTAGACTTAGAGTCTGGGGATGTGATCGATGACCCTCTCATTGAAGCGCAAATAACAACATCTAGAGGGGAAAAAATGCTAAAACTAAGTTCCCTCCTGGACCAACAAATGTAAGAAGATGTATCCATAGTCCTTCAAGACAACGTGAAAGTATTCGCATGGTCTTACAATCACATGCCGAAATTAGACCCACAGCTAATACAACATAACATTGTATTGGACCCATGTGTCAAACCGGTTAAGCAAAAGGCTTGAAAGATTAAACCAAAAATAGCACTAGCCGTACGTGATGAAATCGCTAAGCTATACCAAGAAGGTTTCATTTTAGCAGTCGATTACTCGAAATGGGTGTCAAACATCATTGTAGTTTCTAAGAAAATGGGAGGGATACGAATCTATATAGACTTCTGGGATCTGAACAAGGAAATGATTAAAGATGACTTCCCACTACCAAGTATTGACCAGCTCATTGACACTACGGCTGATCATGCTCTACTATCCTTCATGGATGGGTTCTTCGATTATAATCTGAAACACCGTAGAAATTGCGAATTGGCCTAAGGCGAAGATTCACAATTCAGGAGAAAGTTTGCGACAGAAATCCAGAAGACAGAACAAGGCAAAGAGGCATGCAGCATCAAGTCTCCAAGTTTCTTACAAATTTCAACCTTACTTTGTTTTCTCTCTTTACGCTACATTACGCAACATAGTGTAGTGTCTCTTAGCGTAACTCTATTTAGCATAGCTCAATATCAAAAAGTAACTTACTTCGGCGAATTGGACGAAGTTTAAGGTCTAAGACTTATTGCATATTCCACTAAGTCTTTTGTCCAGGGCTGAGTTTACGCTCCATTACGCAGAGCAGCGTAACAAGCTTCAAGGAAGTCAAAGTCAAAGTCCAAGGAAGCACAACAGATTGATTTCTTCTTTTTTGTAGATTGGTCACTTTACACTCATTATGCTATGCAGCATGAACAAGCATAACTTATTGTAAAGTTGATCATTTTTTTTATGCTCCATTACGCTTTGCGGCGTAAATAAGCATAAAACAACTCGAATCAACTACTTTCATGCTCTATTACGCTCTGCCATGCTATGTAGCGTAAACGAGAGTAATATAGCCTAAAGTCAACTAAGGCAGTACCCGACACGCATCTATTATCCATACACATAATACGCTCATCAGCGTATCGCAACGTAATCATGAGACAGCTTCAGCGGAAGTGGTTGATAGCGTGCTTTTCCCCTTTTCCCAAAAACATGATGCAACATGACCAATTTCAACACAAAGTTTGCCAAGTCAACGGCATTCTGAAGGTTCGAGACACGTGTCATTAGGGTCATGCCTCCTTCACGTACTACCGAGCTTATAAATACTCTAGTTGGTGAATAAAGAAGGGGATCTTCAGCTTTTCTTTGGGACATCACCTTTTAGCAGAGACAGAAGACATTGCTTGAGCATTGGTAGTAGGAGTGATCAGTCTTTCGGAAAAAATATAGTTCTCTCCATTGGCGATCATTGGCAATTTTGAGCAGAGACTACCAAAGGAAAAGGGAGTAGATCAGAGATTGAGAGATCGTCTGGTGCGGTTGGCAAGATTTATTGATCAGAAACAATTGATCGATAGACATCCAGGCTTGACCTTCCTTACATTCCATCTTTGGCTTTCGAGGTAGACCAAGCTTCATTCTGTACTGCTTGTTGAGCAGTTTTCTTGTTATTTTGTATATGCTTCGCACAAGATAAGCAGAGTTTGCCATCGGAACTTTGCATACAATATACTCAGTCTTCGAGTCAAAACATAGATCTTGGAATTGCGCATGCTTCTTAAATCCAATCCTCCTTGTCGCGTTGGCGTTGTCGTTATTTCAATTTATTTACATCGTTTTCTACTCCTTTTACGATTTATCGAATCAATTTGTTTCATGGAATATCTATATAATACACATATTATCACAATATTCGTCAATTTATTGATTGAGTAAGTCCCTGTCTGATTGACAAGATCGTTCAGGGCACCGTGGATTCGTTTTATCTAGCACGGCCCTCGCACGGATCCGTGGTTAAGACTGTGTACACGGATCTTCATTCGGTAGTTTCCAGCGATCGACGTTTTCCATCATTATAGTTTTCTGGTGCTAGAAGAAGGGCCTAAACCTCCGATCCGTATTTTATGAGTAGCCTTGTAAGCGATCCATACCCACGTCCACAAAAACGTAAATGTAATACCTCTAGGGAAGTTTACAAAAAATCGTGTGGTGTAGATCGATCACAGCAACGATTCCCTTGGAATCCTATAGGGTAAAAAGCCCAATCATAATTCTGTTTGGCCGTCACCTTTTAGATCCTATCATTTTTTGTCATTAATCTATATGAGAAATGGATCTTGCATATGCAACCACTGTCGCTATGATCACCACCAACTCAGGTGCCACATCCATAAATCCCATCGCCATTACCGGATCAGCTTCTGGTGGAATAGGACCTCAGGAACCATCACGCCGTTCGTTGAGATTACAAGGCAAGGATCCTACACTCACCATCATGACCCCTAAAGAGTATAATTTTATCTATGTCAAGATCCAAGCAAAGCTTGCTCTTAGCCGAGCCAAGATTGAGGCAAAACGAAATTATGAGCTGATCCACAGAGGGGACCAAGATTTCACCCCTACCACGTATGACATTATCCCCCTAACCAAACATTATCATGAACTCCTGACCCAACTGGTTATGGCTAGGAGTCAGACTACACGGTCCATTCTAGAACCTCAAAATGGGGAAGAAGATGAAGATGAATTCGCAGCCCAATCTGAACACGTGGATTCATACCATACCCTCAACCCCCATACATACATAAATCCCCTATTACCTCGCACCGGAGAAGCCTCCCATCTCAACTCAATCATGACTACCCAAACCCATATTCCTATCATCCCACAGGCCACTACACAATCCTCAGTCTTGCAAGTACAAACACCATCTCAAAATAACATGGGGGCAGTCTCATCGCCACGTGTAATCAGTATTTCGTCGGTGGTACCTGCGTCTACCACACCTCATTTCATTCCCCACATGCAACCTCATATCACATCTATAACCCGCCTGGTGCAAAATCTGATGCAAAATTTATCATCACAACCCATTTCAAGGCAACAGATCGCAACCACCATTCAATCGCAGCGATCTGTTCAACAACCCATGACTGGTGAGTGGATCATGCCTGTTGCACAACATGATCAATTTGCGTTATACAGTGTACAACCCTTAGCCACATCCACCACACATGTCCCACAGATAAATGCACAATACCCTTACAATCTCCATCCTACACATCAAGCGGCGGCCAATTTCTCTGCTCAACCTGGTGGGTGGTGGTTTTCACAAGCAGCTCCGTCCACAGGGATAGTCCCTATAGCACCACCTGTCAGCCAAGCCATCGCTCCATTCCCATTGCCTAGCATTACTCTTTCAGTCCAACCCCTAGCTCCTCTTGTGTAGACTTCTTCATCACCAAGTCTAGATCAAGCTTTTTTGCTTATTCAGACTCTCACTGAAGAAGTTAGGTGCCTTAAAGCTGCTGGTTCTGATACAATACAAGTCATGGATTTCTACCAGGATGATCCTATTAGCCCAGTGGTTCCTATGCTGTCGTTGCCTCCAGGGATGTCATTGCCCCATTTTACTAAATATAATGGGAAAGGAGATCCTAATGCTCACCTTGTTACCTTTAGGTTTGAATCCTTGTTATTGCAGCAATGGCCTCATACAATTATCTGTGTCTTTGCAATGTCTCTGGTAGGGAAAGCTTTGGACTAGTGTCGAGCGCTCCCTCGCTCTTCCATCTCAACCTTGGAAGAGCTCCTAACACAATTCGTGACTCACTTTAAGTACAATTTAAATCCAAAAGTCATGCTAGACCAACTTATGGGAGTGATGCAAGACCCACTTGAACCAGTCTAGAAGTTTATATAGCGATGGAGTGCTACTTTGAATGAAATCTGTGAGCCTATCGCAGAAGCCCATCTACTGGCTATTTTCAAAGGAGTAGCTAACAACTTCATCAAGTCTAAACTGTATTACCTTGCCCCTAGCTCCTTGAGTTAGGCTTTCACCCAAACTAAGAGCATCCAAGATGCTACTAAGGCTAGCAAAGACCCGGGGTACATGGTCTATAAAAATGCCAAAAATAAGGGTAAAGACAAGGGTGAAGCAACAACGATGATAGTAGCTGTGCTAGCGGAGGGTGCTAAAAAAAAGAATAACAAGAAGGCACCCACAGCATCTGCCGAGACCACGGCTAGTGCAAGCAACACCGACCAAGACACACCTACCCCTGAAAAACCCCCTAATCAAAGCCAAACTTCGAGCATAAAGATCACTCAAAATATATAGCCCTACCTATAAAGCATTCAGAACTGTTGAAACAATTATTAGGGGTAGGATACATTCAAAATAAAAAGGTATCCGAAGAAGCTTTGTAGCATCACAGGCATCATTGTGAATTTCTGAAGAATCCTTCTTTAGCCCTACCTAACGAGCTGCCAGTTCCAAGGTCTTTTAGGCAGGACCATTTTTGTGACTACCATCAGTTGTGTGGTCATGATACCGATTACTACTGGGCGTTGAAGGATGATATTCAATGCATGATTGATGATGGTTCTCTAAAACTAGACGATAGTAGTCCAACACGTTCCGAAAACCAGGCATTGCATGTGTACAAAGACTTGTTAAACGCAAATAATGCATCGTACACCATCAACGTGGTAAGTACAGATAGTGAAGGGAAGGTACCACCTAAACAACCCTTTGTTTTATGTGTGCCTACCAGTTCACCTCAGGGGGCAAGTTCTTCACTGGCAGTTAGCGGCGTCTCGAGGCCACCCTTTGTTATTCAGGCACCCTCTCCAGCTATAACTCGATCTCACATTAACAATAAAGCCACGGCCATGCCCGCGTCTACTCCTAAGGCACCTTTTATCCTTAGGATACCAAAATCGCCAGTTGCTCCTTTTACGTAGGGGCAAGCTTCTAACCAAAACCTTCAATCGTCACCAAATAAAAAAAAGGAAGGAGATGCGTCAATTAATGCCACCAAACACCACTCTACGCTAGGCTTCGCTAAGCCTAGGCCCCTCGCCTCTATCCTTGCGCTTGCACCTTGTGGACAAGACAAGGGTACAGAAACATAGCCACCTCCCCTCGGTAGAAAGAAACACAACCCTCCAACTGACACTATTCCACCTCGGGAGATTCGTCTCTTAGGGTGAATGGAAGAAGACAAAGGAGATAAGCAACCCAGCAAAGAACGAGACCTCCTCAACATATTTACAAAAGTCAAGCAGGCTCTGAAATAGAAGAACATAACATTGAGCCTCTATGACTTGCTTATGACATCTCAAAAGCACGGTGAGGCTATGGTCTATATGCTAACATCCATACCTGTGGATGAAGGCTTACCAGCAGAAGAGGAAGTGATACATGTTGTCATGTTTCCCCCCACCAATGAGTGACCCAAACCAACCCCTTTAACCTTTCATGATGAATCCATTAAACATGATCCCGAGAAAGGTCAAGTGATGATAGAACCCATGTTTATCACCATTCGGGTTGGTCAACATCAGATCTGGAGGGTACACATTGACGATGGCGTGGCTACGAATGTCATCCCTTATCCTATAGTGGATAAGTTGGGCCTAGTCGACCAGATCACTCCTACAATGACATCGTGCCTAAAGTTATTCAATGAGGCATGGGTTCAAGTCAAAAGGATGGTGCATATCAATTTTTTGGTAGGAGACCAATTCTCAACAGAAGCCACATTTATCGTTGTCGAGGAGATGCCCAGTTTCAACCTCATTCTAGGGAGGTCCTGGCTAGCCCAACTAAGGGAAGTTTCGTCACCAATACACCAAGAGATACACCTCCCTTATGCAGGGGGAGAGGTAGTAATACACGATGATGAAATAACTCTTAGAACTATGAACAACATCAAAGAAGAATAGGGTTCGGAGATCGAAAAGCCCGAAGATCAAACCCATGTCCGAATTTCCGAACAAGTCGAAATGAATGATGACAGCCTAGCCTGGGTAGACCTACCATTTCAAGGAGAAGAGGATGACGTGGAAGAGTCATGCCATAAACCTCCTCGCCCTTACGCACCACTGAACATAAAAGCCATCAAGAAACAATTACAGGCTAGCGATTGATCTAAGTGGTATTTACGCGCATCGTTACACTTTTACTAGTTTTCCGCTTACGCTTATCAAATATGATTGTCAATTTTCTTTAATATACATACATATTTATACTTTCTATCCATTACACTATTTACATTCCCCATTTTACACCATTTACGCTTCTTGACTTCTATTAGTCATATTAGCACAATTACGCAGATATGTACATTTTTATCAATTACACTCCCAGACGTACGTAAATGGCCCGCAACGGCCTAAAACTAGTGATGGTCCACAATGGCCTAAAACTAGTGATGGCCTGCAATGCCCTAAAACTAGTAAAGGCTCGTAATGGCCTAAAACTAGCTAATTCGTTTATATCTTACGCAAATGCTATAAGATAGCCCGCAATGTCCTTAACCTAGCAACTCCATTCTACAATCATAATAACGTAACCTATCCAAAGTCTTTAACAATTCTGTTTATGCTTTGTATAAATAAAGACATAAAATTAAACATAAAATAAATAAAATCCCATAAACAAAATCTCATGAGTAATCTTGCCAACATTCATATTGCCATTGTTCAATTTCATCAATAAAATTATGCGTAAATCACAATTACGCATCCCCCCTAATACCACTATCACTCGTATCTCTTAAGTCCGCCTCTAAGCCTAACAAATCGTCCTCGAGTGGTCCATCCCTTTAAGAGAATGTTCCTTCATGAGGAGTATCATCTTCACGGGGTTCTTGGACTAACACTGGCTCCCCAAGAGGACGGTCTGCATCATTACACTCATCTTCCTAAACGTGCCCCTCATCCTGCCCACCTTCTTCATCCACTCTTTGTACCTACATACAATAAATACATAAGCAAAAACCATGATAAAACAAATCAGAAAATTTAAATTCAATAACATTTAAACTTACTTGTGATGGTCCTGCATCTGCAGCAAAGGGGAGTTGGTCTAAATCGACCCATAGGCATTGCATAATTTTGTCTTTGGTTAACTCAAACCAAACTCCATACCCCAGATTAGTTCCAGCCTTCACCTTCCCTTTCTCCACACTAGTCCATCGAGGTGGTTAAGGGAAGAANGATACTTTCTTGCTTATACAAATGCTTGTGATCTTTTTCTTTCTGCCCCCACTCTTGGACACTTGCGCAAAATTCCTTCCAGTCCTGGTTCTTCTAAGCCAAGAGCTCTATTTGCATCCTTTGCTCCACCAATTCTTGATTGGTTTGAACGCTATTTTTGACTACGGTCCAGTAGTGAGCATAGTCAATGATAGCTGTCTTCCAGTCCTCTTCACCCATTCCTCACACCTGCAGGAATTCACATCGTGATCTTAAGTCTCCAACCTCTTTGGTTAGAGACATCCTTTCCTTCTCTGACCTCTGGAGCTTCTTCCAGAGGTCTTCATTGACATTTTGACTCTCCCACAAGGAGTGGGTCAAGTGTAATGCACATTTACGCATTTCCTCATAAATGTTGCGTGGCATGACCGTGCCGTCTAATGAAGGCTCGACTATGTCCAGGTCAATGGGATCCGTAGGGTCCCACCGAAGGTGAGCTCCTGATAACAAATATTATCAAACGTAAATAAACATTATAACCTTATAATAAAAATAAGCGTACTATAGCCATAACATACCAGCCCCAGGATCGATGCGCTTGAGGCGCTCGATCATATCACTGACAATGCCTTCCATGAAGGCAAACTTATCAGGGAATTCCCCCCACACTCTGCTTATAATGGTGGACAGGGATGCACCTCGTTCATATGTAGTGTAATTAAGTCAAAATTTCTAGTTATTAACAGAATTCCTTAAAAATTCTAATACACTAATTACCTTTGCTTGTTATAGTGGGGAGTGCGTCAATGTTTTCTGCCTCCTCTCTCTCCTCATGCACAAGGGTCTGTGCATCACTTATTCTAATAGTCGAGGCCTCCTCTTCCAAAACTAGGGCCCCTTCCCCATGCCGTAATACCACTGCCCCTGTTTTAGGGGTCAACCACTCTGTAGATCTCCCTGTTCATGCCACATAACACATTTAAATAATTTAGAATACCCTGAATAAGGCTATGTAATACAATAATTGCAATAACTTTCACTATGTCTTTACACTTATGAGGTGGAGGTTTACTCCATTGAACCCTGACTTGCACAGTTCTGTCTGTGCTACTTGTTGGTTCCGCATGTGACTCGGTTAGGCAAGGCCTTTTACACTAAACTGAGGCATCTACTATCTCTGCAGCCAGATGCTTCCCTCATGACACATCACCGATGTAAGTGGAAAGTGCCCCACCTACACTATCAGGTTCCCGCATTCAAGGTACCACCAAATCCCTAGTCGTTATAGACAGTGACTTCCCAATTCCCTCTGGAGGATCTTGTGATCGGGTAGTGCTGAAGAGATGAGAAATCTAGGGTTTGGATAACTGGTCTCGGTCCTGTAGCACCCAGACCCCATTCCTTTAGACAACCAAAAATTCGACAAAATGCCAGAGGTAAGCTATGAAGAAGGTGAAGTGCACATTGAAACAAGACTCGAACTTTTGACGGAGCCTAATCATTTCAGTGCATAACCCCTCAGTGAAGTAGCTTGCCCAGTTGAATTAGGTCCCTTCCTCCATCACCTCTCACATAATACAGGCATGTTCTATAGTAAAGAACTTCCCCTATGAGAGTATTTTGGGGAAAGCTCGGGCTCGGAAGAGGGGATAAATAGTCTTGGCGACCTCTAATTCGATCTTTTCACAAGGGATCCCCTTGGTTTCCTTCTTAGTCCCCAACCACTCCTCCAGCTCTTCGTGACATTTGACACTTCTCCTCAATTTTTCCTCTATGGGAAGACCGTCAGAGGGGACGCTGAAGAGGTTAGTAAACATCTGAGCGTCGATATCAAAGTTTACACGCATGTGACGCACGCACATGCAAAAACGTTCATCTCCCTCGCTGAAGGAGTTAACCAGGGTTAACATTTCGCTTGCGGGGACATCAAGGGTTATGGCCAAGAATAAATGCATTAGCCTTGCTTCCCACAGCTTGGTGACTAACGCAACTGGGGCCACCATGTGGCCGAGCCAGCGTTGTGCTTCCTTCATGTCACCATAATGGAAGAGGAGGGTGTTCACCTCGCGGCCAGAAATTGTGATGGTAATCTCTCGGGATTCCCTGACTAATAACACAAGGCACATGTCAAGATAGTGAAAACACTATTACACAACATTTCAAAATAAAAAAAATGTAATATCCTGTAGCTAATAGCAACAACGAAACCTTACCAGGTCCAAATGGCAAAGGAAATGGAGGGAGCTTCCTTTGCACGTCCGCGAGGATGAGGGGTGGGTTCAAAGTCCATTCCTCATGTAACCACCTGAGATTCTAACAATTTTTGAAGGAATCAGCATAACGGGTGAGATACTCAAGAATGTCGAAGGCCATTTGCCCCATTACACCGGTGCATACATTGCTAGTGGACGTAAACTCATTTATTGCCATTTCGGTCCAGGTCAATGTATCATTATTGCCTACTAACCCATTTTCGTTGATGAAAAACCTGTATCATATGACACATTATCATCCTACGCTTTACAAATTCAGACATTAGAAAACATATTAACAATACCACCAATAAAACAACTTACCCACCTAAATAATACACTGTGCCTAGTGGATTATGAAAGTAAGTCGAGACATGACGAGCCACGAACAAAGTAGTATACACATGATAACAGCTAAATCTGGGCATCTCCCAGATCCAACTTAAGTGCCTCAGTCCTCTGGCGCTGAGTTTGCGGTCTTGGGGACGACCAATATCAATAGCCTCGTCTGTCAGGAAAGCTAGGACGCCCTGCGTAGAACCCACTAACAGATGTTCCAAAATAGCTCTAGCCACATCCCTCAACAAATGCGACCACATAATAATACTGTAATTATGCAGCAAAAACTACAAAAACTCCAGCGCACCCTTCCAAAATCATATAGCCTTCCCCTACAATAGAGTCTGAGGGGGAGGAACATTGGGTACGATAAGCTTTATACAACATAAAACCCTGACTATATCCAAAATGATTAGGACGGGTTTCACCATGATACTGTACAAAAAATAAACATGTTACCATCTAGATTCTGATTGCATGCTTAAACTATAGGAAAATTTACAAAATTACACTTTAGCCATATAGCCGAAATCGCCTAAACCCTTGTAATAGTATAAGGTTTGTCTCAGACAATAGTGATAGACGCAATACTATTGTATAAACCCTCATTTTAACACAAGGTCTACATCCTAAAACTCTAGTTTACATAGATGACGCAAAAGGATAAACACAAGAAGAAGCATATCACCAAAAGCAATACGAATGAGCAAGGGATGGCCTACCGATTCAGGGGAGTGACATCTCTCACTTCGACCAAGGCTTGCAAAGCACGCTGCAGACTCCCTTGTACTTCATCAATTTTTGCCAATTTGGTGTTCTTTCCTCTCACCTTCGGTGCCATTGTTATAGTCCTTCACACCTGAACACCTTCACAAATAATGCCCTGCAATCTTTTGCTCTTTCTCCTTCTCTCTGTGACAACCGAGAATTCAAATTTGCGATAGCCAATAGCCTATTTTCGATAAGAACTGCCTACTTATATGCAAAACTAACCTACTTGATGCCCAATTTAAGCAAAACTTACCCAAATGCTGGTGTCAGTATGAGCTGGAACCCAAAAATCAAGGCATTAATTGCGACAGATATCGCATGCATTATAGTCTGAAACGACCTTAAACTACTGCATCTTATCTCCTCGTAATCAGGTCGCATTAATTACAGGTTGTTTACGATGTTCAAAATTTAGTTAGCTTCTCACGCTCAGCAACATCACATCACATCCTTTTTCTTTTTAGACTAAACCAAATGTTATATGCTAAATACTTACGGCACTTAACTTAGTATCTTTCTAATTACTTTCATATTTGAAAATTTTGCAGGATAATTGGCAAATGGATGAAACTTTATCTGCACTCCTAGTTTTAATAGGCCCACATGGGGAAATCATTAGACAATTTGATCCCACACTAGTAGAAACTAACCTTTCCCTTGATGATGCAACCATAGCCACGTTGGAAACATCTCTAGACTAGCCAGAACAATCGATGTGCACGCTAGATTTGGAAGCTGGAGATGTAACCGAAGACCCCCTTAACAAGGTCTCTATGGTTACGCATAAAGGTGAGACTAAAACTTTTAAGGTTAGTTCTTTACTAGACCAAAAGGCACATGACAACATAAAACAGGTCCTCTAGAACAACATCACAGTGTTTGCATGGTCATACAAAGATATGCCGGGACTAGACCCAAGGTTAATACAACACAACATAATTCTAGATCCCCATATCAAAGCAGTTAGACAGAAAGCACGAAGAATTAAGCCAGAAATTGCGTTAGCAGTACGTGATGAGATCACTAAACTGTACCAAGCTAGTTTTATTTGCATGGTCGATTACTCAGATTGGGTATCTAACATTGTAGTTGTCCCCAAAAAGACCAGAGGGATACGCATCTACATAAACTTCTGAGACTTGAACAAAGCTACAATCAAGGATAATTTCCCATTACCGAGTATCAACCAATTAGTGGATATAACCACTGGGCATGCACTTTTATGTTTCATGGATGGCTTCTCAGGCTATAATCAAATTCACATCAACCCAGAACACCAGCTGACAACGACATTCATGACACCATGGGGGACCTTTTGTTACACCATGATGCCTTTCAGTTTAAAAAATGTCGGAGCTACGTATCAATGAGCTATGACATATATTTTTAGCAATTACCTCCTAGGGAGACTAAATGATTATGTTGACGATATAGTTGTTAAGTCTATAAGTTCATAAGATCATTCGGAGGATCTGGAGTTAGTCCTTAAAAGATGCTCTAAATACGACCTCCGACTCAACCCAAAGAAGTGCGTATTCAAAGTCAAAATCAGACGCATGCTAAGGTTTGTGGTATCAAAAACTAGTATACGAGTAGATCCTGACAAAGTTAAGGCCATTGTTGAATTGACACCCCCTACAAATCTCAAGCAATTATGCGGATTGCAAGGGAGGTTACAGTTTATCAGGCGGTTCATTTCGAGATTAACTGATAAATTACACCCTATGTAGCATCTATTAAAAAAGGGGGTTAATTTTAAATGGATAGATNAGTCATGCTCTATGTACATATGAAACGAGGTATAATGAAGTAGAGCATAATTTCTTAGCGTTAGTATTTACGCTCAAAAAGTGCAAACACTATCTCTTCCATAGCCAGGTCAACATAATCTGCAAAAATAATATCCTTAGGGATATTACGTATAACCTGTATGAAAGTAGTAAAATAGCTCGTTGGAAAGCTATCATGGTAGAATTCGATCTACATTACATTGGTCAATCTTCTACGAAAGGCCAAGCGATAGCTAACCAACTAATAACATCGCCTATTGATAGTCAGGCAACCATAGAGCCTGAATTTCCAGACGAGCATATACATAGTCTAAGCCCTATCCTAACAGGCCTCAAAGCAACATTACATTTTGATGGAGCTTCAACCGCTAGAGGTGGTAGTGCTGCCACAATCATTACGCTATCACTTGAGGATGTACATCTTCATGCTTACCGCTTGACCTTTCCCTGTACGAACAATGTGGCAGAGTACGAAGGGCTCCTCAGGGGATTATTAACAACCAAAGAGCTTGATATTCAACACCTGGCAATTAGGATCAATTCAATGCTTGTTATAAATCAAATAACAGGAGTCTACGCCTACAAGGCTGCACATTTACAGCCCTACTGCAATATGGCTAAAGCTCTTCTGAAGCAGTTCACAACGATCGATGTCCAACATGTGCCTCGAAATGACAACATGCTAGTCAATGCACTGGCTACATTAGCTTTAAACATGTCGTCGCACCTGTTCGACACTTGTCCAGCCTTAATAATAGATTGTATAGGTCCTATCATTCAAGTGATGCAAATATCTTCACTGCTTGAGGATAGAACGCCAGAGTGGTATGACAACATTAAAACTTACCTCTTGCATAGCGAACCACCACACGAGCTCACACATGCACAAAAAAGATGCAATCCGCAAGCGAGCTAGGCAGTACATCATCATAGGAGATAGTACCCTTTATAGATGCTCTTTTGATGGAGTACTACTTACTTGCATTGACAAAGACCAAGTACAACGTATAGTTGGCGAGGTCCACGAGGGATTATGCGGAGGACACGTAGCACCACGAGCCATGGCCTCTAAAATTCTTTGCTTAGGGTATTATTGGCTGTATATGGAAAAAGATTATCGTACAAAGGTTAAAACGTGCGACACGTGTCAGCGTTACGCAAACCTTATACATGTGTCACCTACAGAATTACACACGTCTCATATAACATGGCCCTTTCAACGATGGGGATTAGACATTATAGGGCCTATCACACCAAAATCTTCTGCAAATCACAGCTTCATAATCACTGCCACTGAGTATTTCATGAAGTGGGTGGAAGCCATCCCTTTGTAAAAGATCACATCTCAACAGATCTATCATTTCATTCTAGATAACATTGTAACTAGATTTGGTCTCCCGATGACTATCGTAACTAACAATGGGCCACAATTTAGCAGTCTGGAAACCAAATCTTTTTGTGACAACCTTGGTATCAAACAATCTTTTTCCTCGCCTTATTACCCGCAAGCGAATGGTCAAGCTGAAGCAACAAATAAAGTCATTATCAATTTGCTCAAGAAAATGCTCAGCAGCAACAAAAGATGATGGCATGAAAAGATCCTCTATGTGCTATGGGCGTATCATACCACATGTAGAACAGCTACAGACAGTACACCCTATAGCCTAGTCTATGGATCTGAGGTGGTGTTGCCCCTCGAATTACAAGTTCCTTTTTTGTGAATGGTCCTTTCCATGATTATAAATGATGCTCAACACACTGAGTCTCGGATCATGGATTTGGATTCAATAGAGGAGAAGTGAATACAGACGCTTGATACCATCGAAAAGTATCAAGATAAGCAGAGGCAGAAGCACCATCATAATCTTCAAAAACATCTGATTGAGAAAGAAGATTTGGTTCTCAAGGCCATTCGCGAACCAATAGGCAAGTTCTCTGCAAACTGGGAGGGCCCTTTCTTGGTAGCTGATGTGTATGGCAATGGTGCATTCAAGCTATCAAATATCAATGGCAATCCTATGAACCATATATATCTGAAGTGGTACTACATCTAGCTGCATATCCAGTGTTAACATTAGGCACAGCAATCATCCGCTACAACGCTAAACTAGCAACAATCATCCGCTACGACGGAAATCTACCAGGACTTAAAACTAGGACCTACAGACCACCAACATGAAAATCAAGCAAGCGTAATCATCTCTATGCGGTTGTAAAAAAAATGGGGTGGGATGTTGGAACAACCCCAGTGTCGCTAATTCACAGGCATTCTACTGATTCCTCGGACGTGCTAAAAGGCATACTACTGACCCCTCAGAGATGCCGTCACTGCATCCATTTCAGCGGTGGCACCTCTGAGAGGTTAGTTTCGCTACCCGAAGCCCTAAGGGAGTTCTCATCAACCACAACCTTGGGGATCTCTTCTCATCATCACTATCAGGCTCTGGCTTCACAGATTCACCTAGCTGGTTCTTTGTGTAACCAGTTGGGTGTGATGAGTCTGATGATCTTTGGCGGTAATATGCTAGGCTGAGCATCAACATTGAAGACCCTGGCCTCTTGCTATGGTTCCTCCTTCACGGCCCACTCACTCTATCTCATCCCAAACGGTACTTATTTCAATAACCTCTCTAGTCATCTGGCCGAGCAATGGTGTCCTCCTTTTTCTTCTTTGGTTGCAGGTTACTTGCTACGAGGATGTCGTTCAAAGGTGCATTCATCTGAGTGGTGAAATACAGATAGCGTTTTGAGATGGCCACTTAGGTTAGCCTGTCCATTTAGAAGTGCATCCCTTGTTCCTCATAATCCTACCTCTAGCTCTTACTACCCTCCTTAGCCATCCCATCTATTTTCCCTTACGCAAAATGTGAATACGCAGCATACACTTTCCACATCTGCATTACAATCAAGTCCATGAACCGGCGTAACGCAACTCGCCTAGTGGATGCAGAAAAAAAGGGGGGGTGGGGTCAGCAAAATGGATGAAACACAACTCATCCAGGCCGTGCAGACGCAACACAATTCGTCTATGCAACCCCCCTCATCTACAATATGATGGCATAACTCTGTGCAAATGCAATCCCAAGAGAAAGCCTAATTGCTTATGCATGAAAAAACTATACTCACACATTTGAGTCTTCCCTGAACCTCATTTGAGTCTTCCTCGAACCTCTTTCCTCTTACCTCTGTAAGATTTTCCTCCCGTACCCTTCTATCTCCTGTTTCCCTCATTTTTGCACTTCTACATTGACAAGGCGACACTTGAGTAACCGTTGATGAATGTTATTGGTACTTTTACCCATCCGGTGTTTCGTATTCTTTGTTGACATCTTTCGGGCAAGCCCTCTAAATGTCAACAAAGAGGGGCCATTGAAACACCGTAGAAATTACGAATCAGCCTAAGGCGAAGATTCACGATTCAGGCGAAAGTTTGCGATAGAAATCCAGAAGACAGAACAAGGCAAAGAGGCGCACAGCATCAAGTCTCCAAGTTTTTTACAAATTTCAACCTTACTTTGTTTTCTCTCTTTACGCTACATTACGCAACATAGCGTAGAATCGCTCAGTGTAACTCTGTTTAGCATAGCCCAATATCAAAAAGTCACTTACTTCGGCGAATTGGACAAAGTTTAAGGTCTAAGACTTGTCGCATATTCCACTAAGTCTTTTGTCCAGGGCTGAGTTTATGCTCCATTACGCAAAGCAGCATAACGAGCTTCAAGGAAGTCAAAGTTAGAGTCCAAGGAAGCACAGCAGATTGATTTCTTATTTTTTGCAGATTGGTCACTTTACACTCATTATGCTACGTAGCGTGAACAAGTGTAACTTATTGTAAAGTTGATCATTTTTTTTACGCTCCATTATGCTTTGCGGTGTAAATAAGCATAAAACAGCTCGAATCAACTACTTTCATGTTCTATTATGCTCTACCATGCTATGTAGGATAAACGAGTGTAATATAGCCTAAAGTCAACTAAGGCAGTAGCCGACACGCATCTGTTATCCATACGCATAATACATTCATCAGCGTATCGCAGCGTAATCATGAGACGGCTTCAGCGAAAGTGGTTGACAGCATACTTTGTCCCTTTTCCCAAAAACGTGATGCAACATGACCAGTTTCAACACAAAGTTTGCCAAGTCAATGACATTCTAAAGGTTCAAGACACGTGTCATCAGGGTCATGCCTCCTTCACGTACTACCGAGCTTATAAATACTCCAGTTGGTGAAGAAAGAAGGGGATCTTCAGCTTTTTTTGGGACATCACCTTTTAGCAGAGACAGAAGAAATTGCTTGAGCATTGGCAGCAGGAGTGATCAGTCTTTTGGCAAAAATATAGTTCTCTCCATTGGCGATCATTGGCAATTTTGAGCAGAGACTACCAAAGGCAAAGGGAGCAGATCAGAGATCGAGAGATCGTCTGGTGCAGTTGGCAAGATTTATTGATCAGAAACAGTTGATCGATAGACATCTAGGCTTGACCTTCCTTGCATTCTATCTTTGGCTTTTGAGGTAGACTGAGCTTCATTCTGTACTCCTTGTTGAGCAGTTTTCTTGTTATTTTGTATATGCTTTGCACAAGATAAGTAGAGTTTGCCATTGGAGCTTTGCATACAATATACTCAGTCTTCAAGTCAAAACATAGATCTTGGAATTGTGCATCCTTCTTAAATCTGATCCTCCTTGTTGCTTTGGCATTGTCGTTATTTCAATTTATTTACATCGTTTTCTACTCCTTTTACAATTTATCGAATCAATTTGTTTCATGGAATATCTATATAATACGCATACTATCGCAATATTCATCAATTTACTGATTGAGTAAGTCCTTGTCTAATCAACAAGACTNTCGCAATATTCATCAATTTACTGATTGAGTAAGTCCCTGTCTAATCAACAAGACTATTCAGGGCACTACGGATTTGTTTTCTCCAGCACAGCCCTCGCACGGATCCGTGGTTAAGACTGTGTACACAGATCTCCGTTCGGTAGTTTCCAGCGACTGACGTTTTCCATCATTACATGATCAAATTTGCATAAATCTAGAGCATCATTTGACAACCACTTTCATGACTCCTTGGGGTACCTTTTGTTACACCATGATGCCCTTTGGTCTAAAGAATGTTGGAGGAACTTATGAATGAGCCATGACCTACATCTTTAGCGACTACCTTCTAGAGAGGCTAAAACATTATGTGGATGACATAGTAGTCAAATCTAAGATAGCTATTGATCATCCCACTGATCTAGATGTAGTCCTAAAATGTTGTCACAGACATCACTTATGACTTAATCCAAACAAGTATGTCTTTAGCGTAAAAACCAGACGCATGCTAGGGTTTGTAGTGTCGAAGGCTAGAATACTAGTGGACCCTAACAAAGTTAAGGCCATCGTTAACCTAGCATCTCCTACTAATATTAAATAATTGCATGGGCTACAAGGTAGAATATAATTCATTAGAAGGTTTATAGCAAGGTTTACTAACAAGTTACACCCCATGCAACACTTACTAAAGAAGGGGGTTAACTTCGAATGGACAACATAGTCCCAGCAAGTCTTTGATGACCTAAAGAAAGAGCTTTTATACCTCCCAACTATGTACCCACCACAAAGGAATAAGCCTTTCTATATCTACCTCGCAACCTTAGACACATCTATCACAGCGTTGTTATGCCAAGAAAAGAGAAGACAACTCTAAGACCCTAGTCTATTACTTGAGCCACACATTGATAGCATATGAAGCCAAATACAATGAAGTGAAAAGGAATTTCCCCGCTTTAGTGTTCGCACTACAAAAGTGGAGACACTACCTATTCTGTAGCTAAGTGAACATCATATGCAAAAGCAACATACTTCGGGCTATCATGAACAACTTGTATGAAAGTAGCAGGATAGCCCAATGGAAAGCAATAACAGCGAAATTTGATTTACATTCCATAGCCCAATCATCAATGAAAGGCCAAGTGATAGCTACTCAACTTGCAACCTCACCCATTGATGATCAGGTGATCATAGAACCTGAATTCCCTAATGAACATGTTAGCAGTGTCAATCTTGTACAATCGCATTTTAAGGTAACTTTACATTTTGACGATGCCTCAACCATATGAGGTGGTAGTGTTGTCACCGTCATTTCATTCCCCTCGAGAGACATGCAACCCTTCACTTATTGCTTCATCTTCCTTTGTACAAACAATGTAGCTGAGTATGAAGGACTCCTCAGAGGCCTCTTAGCAGCCCAGTAATTAAAAATTCAACATTTGGCAGTTTGAGGCGACTCCCAGCTTATCATCAATCAACTCACTGAGGTCTATGCATGTAAGGCTTTGCATTTATAGCCTTACTATGATTTGGCTAAAAACTTGTTGTAGCAATCCACCACAATAAACATACAGCATGTGCCACACAATGAGAACATAGTAGCCAATGCCTTAGCTATGCTAACATTAAACGTGCGATCACATCTGTTCGCGACATTACCTACTTTGATAACAGAGTGCACAGACCCTATCACCCAAGTAGTACACATGGCTTCCATAAGCGCTACCAATACCCAAGAGTGGTACACTAATGTAAAAGCCTACCTACAACATGGTGAACCCCCACATGGCTTGACATCTGCCCAAAGGGATGCAATCCAAAAGCGAGCAAGATAGTATGTCCTGGTAGGAGATAATACATTGTGTAAATGCTCCTTTGATGGAATACTGCTAACTTTCATCAATGGGGAGGAAGTACAAAAAATCGTTAGCAAGGTCCATGAAGGACTATGTGGAGGACAGATAGCTCCTAGGCCATGGCAGCTAAGATTAGACACCTAGGGTATTACTAGCCTTGCATGGAATACGATTGTTTTGCCAAAGTCAAGATGTGTGACACATGCCAACGTCACACAAACCTTATGCACGTGTCACCTACCGAGTTGCATCCTATGTAGATCACGTGGTCATTCTAATGATGGGGACTAGATATTATAGGACCCATCACACCTAAGTCTTCCATGGGGTATAGCTTCATCATTACTGCCATTGAGTACTTTATGAAGTGAAAAAGCTATCCCCTTTAGGAAAACTACATCTCAGCAAGTTTGCCACTTCATCTTGGACAACATTGTAACAAGGTTTGGTCTTCCCATAACTATTGTGATAGATAATGGGCCATAGTTTAGTAGTGCAGAGACCAAAACCTTCTATAGCAACCTTGGCATTAGGCAATCTTTCTTGTTGCCATATTACCCCACAAGCTAACGGTCAAGCATAGGCTACAAACAAAGCCATCATCAACTTGCTCGAAAGAATTCTTAGTAACAGCAAGAGCCAATGGCACGAGAAAATCCTCTATGTGCTCTAGGCCTACCATAGGACATGTAGGATGGCTACAGGTAAGACCACCTACAGCCTAGTCTATGGATATGAAGTAGTGTTACCCCTTGAATTGCAGGTACCATCACTACAGATGATCCTTTCAAGTGTTGTAAATGAGGCACAGAATAATGAGTCAAGGATCATTGATTTCAACTCCCTAAAGGTAGAGCATACACAAACACTGGGTTGCATCGAATGATATCAGGATAAGCAGTGGCAAAAGCATCATGCAGACCTACATCAACGATCGATTAAAAAAGGGACCTAGTCCTCAAAGCTGTGCGTGAACATGTGGATAAGTTTTTGGAAAATTGGGAAGGTCCATTCGTAGTCACAAAAGCCTACAAGAATAAAACCTTCAAGCTGTTAGACATGGATGGTAGAGAGTTTGCAAACCCTGTAAACCACCTATACTTGAAGTCGTACTTTATCTGAGGTAGAAGCAAGGTAAGCACCCAGAGTCTGCTACAACTATAAATTGGCATCCATAGTCAGCTACAACTATAAACTGGCATTCATAGTCTGCCATGACTATAAACTAGCACAGAAAGTCTACCATGACTATAAACTGGCATAAAATGTCTGCTATGATGTTAAACTAGCACAGACGGTCTGCTACGACCTTAAACTAGCCCATCCATCATCCACTATGATGATAAACTAGCACAACAGTCTGCTAGGACTTTAAACTAGCACAGCGGTCTACTGGGACCTTAAACTAGCACAGAGGTCTGCTAGGATCTTAAAATAGTACATCAGATGGTCTACCAGGACCTTAAACTAGGTTCACGGCATAACATTCCCAGCTCACAATCCACGACCATTCAAACAGGTGAACGTGCACAGTGCCAACATGAGGTGGAGCGTTGCAGTTCCAGAATGTAGTTCATGATGGTAAGAAAGCACCCTCTGGGATGAATGTGATGCAACTGCCCCTAGCATCTTGCTGATACTTCAGAGATGTCTTCTAACATCTTGCTAACCTTCTGAAGCTACTACTACCACTGCCCATCACCCTGGTAGTAGCTTCCATTGTCAACACCTGCTGCTGGAGTCGTAGCACTATTGTGGCCCAGCCACAAGGTTGTTGTCCTCTAGCCCCCACCCTCATCCGAGCTCAAAATATGTTCAACTATTGGGCCTCTTACCTCACAGCTGAACTGCATGATGCTTGCCTTGGGTAGGGACTCCTAAGCACCCACATCACCACAACTCCTAGCCCCCTTGATGCTAACCCCTTCATCCTGCTACTACCAAAGCCGCTGCTGACCTTCTTGCTTTAGACATCACTTGTCTTAGCAATAGTGCTTATCACTTCAATGGTGTCTAAAGCAAGTAAACCCTTTGCCTAACCACATTTCATGGTGAAATTTCTCTAGTTTTCTCTGTTGTATTTGCAGGGTACAAGTCGAGACGACGTCAGTCAGAGATGCAATTCACCAAGAGAATAGGGCACCACATTGTTCCGAGGTAACCGCTTTGACTAACTTAGCTACTTGGGAGTGCACTTCCTACCCCTTCCCTTTAACCTTCTTCATCTTGTTTCTCAGACCCCTAGTTTCCCTTTTCACACCCCTTTTACAAGCTTTCTCAACACATGTAAAGTCCTTCCATATGCTCAACCCCAAAGTCCATGACGCACGTAACGCAACTCACTGCATCGGAAGCATCTGTAGGCAAGTCAAAGCCCCACATGGATGTAACACAACTCATCTCAGGGAGAAAACACCTATCCTACAACAACAAGGTTTTTTGCAAATGAATATGGCTAAATAGCAACAGAAAAGTGCCAAAGCACAAAAAAAGCTTGTGCCCATAGCAAATGGCACACCAGCTATTTCACAATAACCGTCTCCAAGCATTCCGATGAGAGGTCAGAAGCCAGTAAAAGAAAAGATGCATACGCGAGACAATTCCCTCATAAGCACTCCGATGAGGGACCCTACTCAGTTCCATCTTACCTTTTCCTGAACCTGTTCCCTCAAGTCTACCCTCTCCCCTTCCCCTTGCACAACTATCCTGTCACTCCCAAGCTCAGCTAAGTGACTTCGGAGCAACCACCAGAGAGCAATGTTGGCGACTTGTCCTCCATGGTGTTTTGTATTCTTTGTCGACATCTATCAGGTGGATCCTCTAGATGTCAACAAAGAGGGGCTAGTGAAACACCATAAAAATTTCAAGACCCTCATACCTCACCAGGGTCTTGGAATTTAGGCAAGGACTTCCATAGGTGCAACGTCATGGCATTTTGGTAAGAAAATGTAGGCACTAAGGTTAGACTTTCCAGTCTAGCAAGTTTTCTATCCCCAAAGCTTACAAGCCTGATGGACTCTCCAGCCTGCCCACCTGGACAATTCACCTAGCTGATAATCTACTCAAAAAATATGCTAGGAGTTGCCAAAAGTGTTTGGTATAACCAAAGTAGTTTAGTAAGTTTTCTAGTGAAGAAGTTTGCTACGCTACACTATGCTATGTAGCGTAGCAAGCCTCAAAAGATAGTTGCTCAAGTGCCTAAATGTGAACTAATAGAATCATTGTGAGACAAGTCAAAATTTAGTCAACACAAGCTACTACACTATGCTACACTATGTAGCATAGCACAACGTAGTAAATACAAAGCAAAAAGGCTCGGCTTGCCAAATGATTCTAATAAGAAAGTTGCACTCGGAAAACACTGCGGCCTCCAAAACCAATTGCCTTGTTTAGCACCAAGCCTTGAGCAAAGCCTCTTGCTAGAAATTGGAAAATAATAAAAAAGTAGCAAGTGTTCCAAACATAAGTTTTGCAAGTTCAAAAGCTCTCCCCCATGAAGGAAGAAAGTTGCAAACAAATGTTTTTCAGCTCCAACATAAGTTTTAGTCAAAACCAGTGGCTACACTACATAGCATAGCATAGCGTAGCAAGCAGCCACTTATGCTACACCAATGTGTTCAATAGCATGAGTTGTGCAACACTGGTACAGAAGCAGCAAGACGTCTTCAAGTAGCTCTAGAACTTGTTGACAACAACCTTCCTCACTTTGGCATCTCCATGGTAGAATCAACAATTTTACTTTGTTTTGCATGCCCCTAGTCAGCTCCCAAAACATTGTTCCTATGCTTGACCCTGCTTGTAAGAGTATGGAAGGTGTAGTCCCAAGGCATAAGCTCCATTTTTCTTACATTGTTAGCACACTAATCTCAACACATACAGTCCAGAGGCATAATCATAGCATAGCCAAGCTCACAACCAGCATTGCACACCTACATGGTACGGGCAAGTCAGCATCTTGTGGAGTCCAGGACACATGGCATCTAGGCCCCATTTCTCACTTGCTCCTAGCCCTATAAATAGCCCAGCAAACAATGCTTAAAGGGTTGGATTTTCATTCAAAGAGTTGGCATTTTTTCATTGACAAGAGCAGTTGGCTTGTTGGAATTTTGCATTGGCTGGTTGGCTTCTTAATTGGATTCTTAGCAAACAGAGTTGGCTTCTTGCTGTAGTTGGCTTTTAAGTTAGCTTCCAGAAGGAATAGTTAGCATTTCCCTTAAGCATTGTAGCTACCCTTTATTTCCCTGTGTGCATCCAGCATCGCATGACCTGTTGTACACTTTTCTAACAAAGCAAGGAATCGAATCCGCAACTTTGGGTCAGTGCATTTTCTCACCTAAGTTTGTTTTGCTATCTTCTCATTAAAATCATTGTTTTGCATTACCTTCATTATTTTGCACTTATTTATCATCAATTTATCTTGCATGTTTCACTTTCACAATGAACATTTATGTAAGATTAAGATACACCGATTAGCTCCCTGTCTGATCGACCAGACCGTTCAGGGCATCCCACTTCCGTTTCTCTCTAGCACGGCCCTCACACGGATCTGGGTTAAACTATTCACTCGGCAATCTCTCAGTGTTCCAACCACCGATGTTTTCGATCATTACAGTTGGAATTTCTCTCTAGTAACAAACATGGTAACTTTCTAGACTTTGGCACATGCAATTTTAGTGGTATGGTCATAGCACAGTAGGTTTCACATCTAGCATCACATAGTAGCATAACATAATCATGTTTGCACTCTGTGGAACCCAGGACACATGGCATCCAAACCACATTTTCCTCCTGCTCCTAGTCCTATAAATACCCCAGTGAACAACATTCAAGGGCTTGGCTTTTAGAACTCTTTTGGGCATTGGTTAGCTGAGAATTGGCTTTTGGCATTGTTGGCTTTTTGGAGGAGAAGATAGCTTTTTTTAGCATTTTGGCTTTCTTGCAATTGGCATTCTTGGCATTTGGATTTTTGAAAATTGGCTTTGGTAAGAGATTGGCCAGCAAAGCAATCTTGTTAGTAAGCTGTTGATAGCATTCCAAGGGCTTGTGATCATACCGCTTTATTGTAAGTTGTGCCTGTCCATACTGCACATCAGTTGTACACTAGGGATCAAATCCCCCAATCCTGGGGCAGTGCGCTTTCTCACCTAATCCTGTTTCATTTTGTTTTGCTATTATCATATTTTGCATCATTTTCTATCAGTTTGCATTTATCGCTCATCATTTAAGTTACATCTAGTATCATTAAGACAAACATTTGCAAAAGGTTATCGTACACCGATTAAGTCCCTATCTGATTGACCAAACCATTCAAGGCACCCCGTTTTCATTTTTCTCTAGCACAGCCCTTGCATGGATCTGAGGTTAGGCTGTGTGCCCAGTAACCTCTCGGTGTTTCAGCCACCGATGTTTTCGATCGCTACACAAGTGTTTGCATGTGTACAAATCCAGCTAGGTTACTATATATGGTAATTTTTGATACCCCAATGGCATCAAAACCATTTCTTTTACTAAAAATAGTAAATGGGAATTTCATCCACACTAGCTTCTTCCACCCATGTTATTCCAATAGCAATGCTAAAGTGTAAGATCAACACTAAACTTAGAGTAGTGCTGAAATTCATTGCCATGCTAGAGCAATGCTAGGGGGAAGGTGCAATGTTGGGAAGATGTAATAGCAACACTAGGGGTAATATTTATACCCC
>MNCI01023335.1:68719-90670 GCA_015680685.1 Gnetum montanum | reverse complement strand
AAAGCCAAAATATAGGCATGATATGGATTTTTTTCACTTAAGGATTGATGCTTTGACCACTTATGAGGCATTTTTCAGCTCCAAAGGCTAAAGTATGTGCAATTGCATCTCTTGGATTGCACTCTTCGCATTTTACAATGAAGTTCAGCCTTATGTTTCATGGGGTAAGGGATACAAAGGTTAGAACATGCATTTTTGGTGGTGTTTCAACGATCATGTGCATAGAGTGGGACAATAAGGTTTCCATAATGACTATCGTTGTTTCAGAAGCTAAGTGTGACCAAACCATCACATTGAAATTTTGAAGAAAGTGGGCTAATAACTCCTTCACCCCTAGCCTAAACCATAAGGAGCCACACTCCAACATCATGTCCATAGGTCAAGTGTTGGACCCTAGTTTGTGGATGCCACATAGGAGCCCCACTAGCTTGATCACCACTAGGATTGTTTCAGAAAAGCCTTGCATGACACAACAACAATAGCCATTAGAACCATGAATACCCATAACCAAAAATGAATAAATACTAAAAAATCAAAATTAATATGATCTCATTGTCAACATTTTCATTTAAGCCAAACAACCAAATTCACAATTTTCAACGCTTAGGACCAAAAGAAGATGACAACCAAAAATATGAACAACTTGCATATAACAACCAAATAGAACCAAGTGGCCCACCAACAACCGATAGCAGTTTCATGGTGAAATATGCATAAAAAAATTTTAAAATTTATGTAGAAACATTAAATAAATGAAAACTAGCTTGTTCCCAAACAACAATCATAAAATCCCAACTTAAATTCTACAAAATTTTTACTAAAAGTCCTAGTTAATAATAAAACTAGTTATACTAAAAACTCTAGGGGGGCTAGTCAAAACATTTTTTATAAAAAATTCAAGTGACTCTTGAAAACTAAAATACAACATGTAAATAACCTTTGGAACCTTTGAACACAACCACAAAAATTCAAAAAACCATATCAACACTACATATATAGCCAAGGAGGTTTGCAGTTTTTAGAACCAAAACTACAATTGTGTGAGGCAATTTACACTTAAACAAAAAATGATAAATTAAAAATAAAAAAAAATATTTCTAAAGTATAGAGACTATGTATGCATAAAATTAAATAAAATTTAACATCCACACTATATTTCAAAGCTTAGAAAAAATTTAAACTACAACCTAAAACCTTGACAAAATTTGGTAAAATTTTCACAAAAACCCAAAACTGTAGAAAATGGCTATAGTAACTCACTGATAAAAAATATGAAAAAAATTTCAAAGTTGTTGATATTAGCACTAAACTATCCTTAACACCATTGATAATCCCTAGGAACCTGGGACATTGGCTAGAAAAATTCTCCTAAGTGTAAACGTTACCCATTTTCACAACGGTAAAACCATAAAAAATCAAAAATTTCATTGTGCACTGGTCCATGAAAAAATTCACAAAAAATTAACCATGGACCAAAATTTAGTGATTCCATATACATTTTAATCAATTAAAACTAAACAAAAAACCCACAACCTAAAAACTCAAAAATTATCAACCATTTTCATATTAAAAAAATTCGAAAGGTGGCATAAAAAAACAACAAAACAATTGAAAAATCCCTATGAGCTTACTTATGAAAAAAATTGCAAAAAATTCACCATAAGTTAGAGTCTATTAGTTCAACCACCATTTCAATAATTAAACAACATACAACAACCTTATGACCATAAAAACTATAAATTTCTAGTTGTTTTCTTATGAAAAAAATGAAAAAATGAGGTTCTAATTTTTCATAGGAAACAACAAAAATCACACAAAAGAGGGCCAAATAAAATTTATAACCTAACATAAACCAATATTAAAACCAAAGTACCACTACAGCCATGAAATCATAGTCTAAATCTAGCATATGATTTTAACAAAAATGAATTTCATGCCATACACAAGCCAAAATGCCTAGATTCAAAGCAAGAAAAATGAAAAAATTCATGAAAAAAAATGGCCAAGAATTGTGTACCTGGTGCTCATGGAGGAAGATCCTTCCCCTAGCATAGGTTGTGACAGGTATGAAAGCCCTTTGGCTATAGCATCAGCATTCTCCAAGATAAGATTCTTGCTCATGGCCACCTTCCTCTTTAGCATTTTGAAGTAGTGGTGTAGAAAACCTTCAAATTCCTCAAACCCTTAGCACCAACACTACTCCTTGATGGGGAATGATCAACCAATGTTGAGAATTGATGAGGCCTAAACCAAAATTTTAGGAGAGCTATAAAACTATTCACTACCAATGATGGAATTGGTTTTGCAAATGATTTCGATAAAACTAACATGTAAAAATCAATCCTACACTTATGTGCCTCCTTTGAAAAACCCCATACCCAATTCACTCACTTAACTCATAGTGAACTAATAGTGCAAAGACAGAAAGTCCTAGCTATGTTGGGATGGTGGGGAGTACACAACAAAAGCATCTTTTAATTTTTTGTGGACCCCACTAGGTGCCTCCCAAACAAAGCACAAATATCTCAATGCAATAAGCTTCATAATTCAAATCTCATTTGCACTGGAGTAAAACTCCCATGAAGCCTTGGAATAAATTCTAAAAGTTGAAACCCACCTCACTCATGCTAACTAGCATCGATCCAGCATGGGTCAAGGCATCCCATTTACAATACATGAAAACCTAAAAATCCCATATCAATATTGGAAACCAAATGTCAACATTGGCAAATAAAAAGCCCCAAAGGAGTAAGAAACCCACAATGAAACATACTATTTTGGGTAACAAAGCTAGCCATAAATACGCCCATGCTAGCTAGCATTTCTCCAGGGGTGATGGCACTCCTAAACACTAATTGAACCTCAACTTGACTTCAAAATGGTCATATGAAGCTGAAAATCCCAATAGAAGCCTCCAAAAACTCTAGAACTTGGTCAAACCCAATAAAAAGTGGCAAAAATCATGGATTTCAATGGATCCACATTGGGAGGCATCCCAACCATGCTAGCCAATGTGGTCCCAACATCGTTGGGTGGGGTATGTCCATAAAATACTAAAAATACTAAACCCTAAACCCTAAACCCTAAACCAAAAAACAACCAAAAAATTAGTCAAATTTCACCATAAACCATCTATCTATGATTAGGAAGCCCTTACCCATGCTGGCTAGTGTGGGTCCAATGTGGGTACTCTGAGGATAATCCATAAAAAACCATAAACATACCAAATTAACCTTAAAACTCATCCCTTTAACCCTAAAACCCTATTGAAGCCTCTAAAGACTACCAAACCCCAAAAGTTGAGTCAAAAATGATAAGAATCTATAATTCCATCTCCATCCATGCTAGGGCTATGCTAGCCAGAATAGCCCATAGGGGGATGATCATACAAACCATTAAAAATCCTTCCAAATTAACAATACTAAGTCAAGAACCCTGACCTTAGACACCAACAACTCTAAGAACTCAATAACTTGCTCAATTCCACACTAGAACCTACCAAAAGCCAAAATCCAAATGTAACCATGTTGAGGAGGGTTAAAGCCATGCTGGCTAGTGTGGCTCTAGTGTGGTTAGGGTTTCAGACTAATTCTACTAATCCCATGGCATACCAAACAGCCTAAACCTTGACTCAAGAAGCCTAGGACCTCAAGACCTTGTAATCAATTGCAAGTTAGACTATTTTTAACCACAAAAACATAGTATTTTTCTCATCCATGATAAAGGGGGAGCTAGAGCCATGGTGGCCAACATGGCTCCAACATGGATGGGGTTTTAGACCAGTTTTACTTACACACAGACATCCTAAATAGCCTAGAACTAGACTCTGAAATCTTGGAACCTTAAAACCTTACAAATAGTTATGATTTTGCCTTGTTTTGATCATATAAATTTTAATTTTTGCTTATCCATGCTAAGGCCACCCCCAACCACACTGGCTAGCATGTCTCTGGGAAGTAAGGTCCCAAAATCCACTTTTGGTTGCAGATTTTAACTTCAAAATGATTAGTTTCAATCCTAAAATCTTGTCAAAGCCTCTAAAGACTCTCAAACCCTAAAAATCAAGTCAATAAATGGCAAAAAAATCATCATACCCACTCATCCATGCTATGACTACATTAGCTAGTGTAATCTAAGGGGTATGATCATACTCTTCATCCTTGATGCACTGTGCTAACTATACAAGCCATACAGATCCAAAACTTGACCATATTCAACCTAGAAAATCATATTTTCACACTATCCACATTGGGCCTTACCCCATCCATGCTAGCCAATGTAGGTCCAACATGGATCTAGTGTCAGTACCCAAAAATAAAGCCTCATTTTCGGCCTTAAACAACCTTATAATAGCTTTAAGAGCCCAAACTCACCTATCAACCTTGTAGCCTGATACCATGGCCTACTAAATCCTAAAATTGGCAAAATCTAACCCTAATTGACTAGTATTAACCATCTTTTACCACATGTTTCCCAGCTTGACTTGTTTGGCCCTATTGCATGTTGTTTTGACTTGTTGTGACCTTTCTAAGAATTGTTGGCCTTTATTGATTGATCATTTGGTTCATTTGGTTTAATTTTCATCATTTTAGCATCATTTGGGCCCTGTCCCACCAAATGTTTCTATCATGTAACATCATTTAACCTTGATTGACATGACTTGACATCCATCCATGTCGTTTCACCTTGGTATGACCTTGATTGACCTTGTTCTATGTCATTTGATGGGCTCAACCATCATTTGGTCATAACTTAACCATATTTGACCATCATTTGGCCCTTGTTTAGCTTCATTTCATGCTTTTTAGTGTTTGATGCACTTTATCCATCTTAAATCTCCTTATATGGCCTATGTTGATCATGTTCTACTCTTAAACAACATCATTGAATGGAGTGTAACCATCACGTATCCTTCATTTGGCTCCATTCTACCATCATTTGGCCTTCATTTGACCTTATTTGGCCTTTGTTTCATCCCACTTGTTTTAGCATACCTCTTGTAACCTTTAGTAGCCTTGTTTAAACCCTATGTGAACATTAATAAAACATGTTTTGGCTTATCCATAAATTATTCCTAGAGTATTTTACATTATTTTGGTATTATCTAATAATTTTATTACATAGGTGCTACTTGATGTGCTTACGTTAACATGTAGGATTGAGCTAGGAGGATAAGGGAGCAAATTTGACTAGCCTCAAAGCCTATATGGAACCCTTCTCATGATGTTGTTAGATCAAGTTGGCCTAAGCCTCTGAAACCATTTTACTATACACCCATAAGATCCTATATTAGCTTGATGACCATTGACCTTGAAGCTAGAAACATCACAGAGGGTCCCTTAGTCAAAGTTCCCATCTAGACCATGATGGTGAGGAGAAAGCACTTGAAATCAAGTTCCTCACAAAAACTTTAATCTACTAATGATAACATCTAACCCATGTTATGCAACATTGAACCCATCACATCATCCTAATTATACCTAACACTTACGTGTTTTCTTGCAATGTTATTTATCATTTTTGACAAGTTGCAATGAATGACCAATGTTGATAACTTTGATTGTCTACAACAAGCAAGCCTACTTACTCTACCTCTCTCTCTCTATTTAGCACAATAAATGAACTATAAAGCTTTGTAACAATAGTAATGTATGATGACCTGGTTTTCTAGTTATCTTATATGACCTTATGCATTATCATGTAACAACATGCTTTGTTTATTTTGTTTTCTTGTCCTCTTAGAGTTGTGCTTGCAAGATGAATCCTAGAGTGATAGCAAAGGTGTAACTCATCATGGAAGTAAGTTACCACATGACCTTGATGTGCAAGATTTAGTTATCTTGTTCTACCATACCAAAAGTGCTTGATCACATATTTTACCCTCAATTAAGCCCAACCCCGTTGGCCTAATTCTAACCTTCCTTACCTTGAACAGCAATGATGACCTATGTTTGATACTCATGTGTTATGGCCATAAGACGTTTCCTTCGTCATAATCCACCAAGTCTATTGAATGTAACACATCTCATTCAATGAGAAAACCAAATCAAAACCTAAACTTGGAAATGAAACCCAATGAAGGTTTTGCCCCACACAAAAAATGGAGAAGCAAACTTCCAAGAATCCGAAAGGTCGATGAAGACCGAAAGACAAATCAATGGCTCCAAACACATAAAGGAAGGAGCCATTGATTTGGAAGACTAATGTGGATGGGGGAAGCTAGTATGAATGAAAATTATATTTACTATTTTTGTTAACTAGCATGGTTTTGGTACCTTAAGGGTATCAAAACTTGCCACAAATAGTAGCTACACTAGAATCAAACACCTGCCACACCTACACATGACACCATTCTGTCAATAATCATGGTAGAAATTTATAGTAAAAATTTAGCAACCATGTAACCTATAAAAGCCAATTTAGAAGAGGTTTTGAGGCTCAACCACTTTTCAATTCCTAGGCTTTTGAATTAAGAGCAAACACAAAGCTTTTGGTAATTATTACACATGGAACCTTCGACCATTCAAAACACTTATAACCTTGAGGCTTGTGTGAGACTTTTTGGAGCAATGCTGGACTACCTAGGCATTAAGACTCCCAACATGATACCCCTTTTATGACAAAAGTCCTTCACATACCTTACCAATGCTGCAAATTTGTGAGGAAAACCTATAATGAGTTACAACTTTGGAAGTTGGGGAGTACATAGATCATGGTGCTAACCGTGATGTGCAAGACTACCAACTTCAACAAGCTTCAAACTCCAACAAGGCAAACCCCTTGTGCATCCAGGCACCATCTGTACACATTCTAAACTTTTTTTATTTACAATATTTTCCTTGTAATAAAATTCATAGTTCATTTGCTATGCAAAGTTATTATGGTTCTATTTTATGCATTTATTTCCTAGATCAGATTTGCAATATTTTACATTTTTTAACCCTAGTTTATACTTTTTAGTCCCTAAGTGATCAACAAGATTGTCCAAGGCACCTTGAATCCTCTTTCTTTGAGGTCATTGGGATCCAAGGCTAACATTGTTTCACACTTGGGATTTTCAATTTTCCAGTGACCAAATTTTTTAGGTGTAACATTTCTCCTAGCATCCTAGTTCACCTTGGTAAGCTATTCCTACTACTGATAGATATATTTAAGCAATTGTTCCTTCTACTACTCAGCTTTCCACAAGCATTGGTTCTTCCGAATAAGGATGAGATTCTTCTTGTGCATGTGTTGAAGGTCATCACTAGTAGAGTTCATCATTACTTCAAATAGTAATGCATCAAAGATAATAATTTCTTTAGCATTCTCAGCCTCTTCAATTCTCTACTAAAGTTGTTGGAAAGCTTCATCTCTGGTAAGCTTAGCCTCAAGAATGAATGAATCTAATAAGTAAGCTCTTAGTTCCATGCCATTGCTACCAACCATTGATTGCTAGTAGTGGCCTTCTTAAGTTACACTTGTGTAATTAGGAGCTTGTCCCTTGTCTCTAACAATTGTGATTAGGTGGCTAAAATGTTTTTTGGAAAATCAAAGATCTCTAGAATTGGTTATCTAATTCTAGCTAGTTACTCAAGTACTTCCTCATATTATGTTGTACTCATTCCTTTTCTTATAGCTTCTACAAATATTAAAATGTCTCATTATAGTAATATCAATAATAAATGTTGTAGGCACACTCAAAGCTTCTCCAATTTGATCTACAACTACCTTTGCTATGATCTCCTAGCCCTTATGTGTTATGACCAAGACTATTACACATTCCCCTTCTTCTAGTATTATAGAGAAAGCTACTGCATTCTCAAAGATTTAAGGAATGATTACCCTAGTGATGAGCAGCAAGGTACCCCTACATCTAATCATACAAATCACAAAGCATTCACATGTGATCTAGTCAATGTTTTGTGGACTTCATTTTTTCTAGTGCGCTAGCCCTTTAGGAAGTGAATCTAGCCTTAAGTTCAATCGTTATCTTCCCAATTACACTTGTGATGTTCATGGAATGGTTAAGTGTAACTGAGGTATTTGATTTTTATCATTTTTTATGTTTTATAGATCAGTGCTCAAATATGAATAAAATTAATTTGATTAACTAATCTAAATTAACTAATTTACTAATCATTTAACTAATCCTAACATAAGTATTCATTCCTACTTTCCATACATATCCTAAACCCATGTATCCACTGTTGGGTGACCAAGCACTACACTACTAGGTGTACCAAGCAATAATGCTGCTGGGATTACCAAGTGAATATGTGTTACACTTGAAGTAGTCGTACTTATGTATTTAATCTATCTAGCTTAATAACCTCATTAACTCAATTGCTAAAAAATATTTGTGAAATATTTGAGAATAATTAATAAATAATTGAAAACATTAAATGCATAAATAAAAGAGCTAATCTATCCAAAGCGCTACAAAGTTTATCAAAAAGCTTGTTTTTATTTNAAAGAGCTAATCTATCCAAAGCGCTACAAAGTTTATCAAAAAGCTTTTTTTTATTTCTGCACACACTGTTATGCTTAGGTACAACAATGCTTGAATAAAGATTCGTACACTCAATGACTCCTACTATATGCACTCAAGGAAAAAATTCTAACTTTTGAATGGAAAAAATGCAAGATCTTTGTTGCTACTGAAATCTAGATTAACATAAATGTGGCTAGAGGGCACGTATTTATAGGCAATAAACAAACACTGTGTCGATGGGGCCTCTTCAATGTAGGGTAAGATGCATCGACGGGGCCTCATCGATGAGGCCTTATCGATGCAGTCAACTACATCAATGAGGCCTCATTGATGTAACCAACCAACAATGACTCATCATACCCCCACAACTAAATGAAAACTCATCCTTAAGTTCTTTTACAAAATTAGGAAGGTATGAGATTATTGATTGACTTTTCTTCAACAAAATAACTAACTGCCTTTAACAAAATGAGTGCCCAGGTGTATGAATCAACACATTACAAAAATGATGGTGTTCAAGACACAAAATTAAACACCATGATACAACTCTTAAAAAATTGGACAACACATTCCTTGATGGTGTGAAGCTTGTTGAAGAAGATCAAATAGTCCTAGGCGGTGATGGTTCTTGAGCCTCCAAGGGACCCTCACCAACTTCATGCACTAATGGTGTTTAAGGCAACTATTATTGTCCTGATGCTACTGTAACTTCAAGTGGGAGGTGGAAAGCATCCAGTAGTGCTCTCATTTTTTCCTTCTTACTCCTAAGATCATGCACTGTCTAGTAGCACATCCTAAGGAAATAGAATCACTAGAAACAACTCCTTAACATTAACAAACTAGGCAGTGGACTATTTTTGTTCAATGTCAAACACTCACGCTGTGTTCTTCAACTCCTAGTAGTTATTCATCCATCTAGCTAGGTCCTTAGTGATGGATCATTGATCTGTGAATCATCCTTTGAGAACATTCAATTTAGCATTAGCAATCCCAAGCTTTTGCTTGGTGTCCTTGTGGTGTTCGAACTTGACCTTGTATAGTAGATATGAGCTAGCCACTTATTTCTCCAATTCTAACCACAACCATTCAACTATCAACATTATCAAGTTTGTAGAATGGAGATTGTCCAACTCTATATACTCTATCATTTCTTCACTCTACAACTCCTTCAAGTGGATCTCTGCTTTGTTGTAGGCATCAATCCCATCAAGGATGGGCTGCCACATCTCTCTTCCTTGCTGGAGTTGCTGGAGAGCTTCATTTACTTTAGCCTTTGTCATTTGGATTTCTTTTTTATTAATTTCCTTTTGCAAGCCAACCTAGTCTCTGTAGTAATTTTTCACTCTCTTAAATTTGAGAGCTTCGTTCTTCCAGGCGGTGATCTAAATGGCAAACTTTTTTCACAAGGTGCATATCTCCTCTATTGATAGATTATGGTTCTTTGTGGTTAATTTCCTCAATTTATTGTTGACCCTAGCAAGCTTATCCTACTGTTGATGGATGAACTCTTGGATTTGATCTCTTTGAGCATCAACAGTTTGTAGGAAATGATTTTGCACAGTCAATGCTTCATTCTCCTAGTGCATCTGATTCAAGTCCTTTTTGATTCAGTGTGTTTCAGCTTCTGCCATGGACTATTTGAAGATGGCCATTACTGCTTCCTCCTCAACCTTTTGAAATCATTCTTAAAGCCATTTGATAGCTTCATCTCTTATCATTGCTAAGCTGAGGATTGTTTGTTCTACAAGTTGGGCATGAAGTTTAGCAAGCTCTATGGCCAAGCATTGATTTTTCTCTTGGGTTATTTCTATTTGTCCTTCCAAAATGATGCATCTACCCCTTGCATTCAGGAGCTCTAACTAGGTTGTGGTAATGTTCTCTAGTAGATCAAAGTTGTTCAAAGTCCATTTTCTAGTTCTTACCAGTCGTTCCAACAACTATTTATATTGGGCTACATTCAATTTTCCACTAACCATGCCTATGGACATCTGCATGTCTTGTAGTGTAGATACATTTAGTACAAATGTCATGGATGCATTCAATGCTTCAACTACATGGTTAGCTACCACCTCTACCATTGTCTCCTACCCTTGGTGCTCCATCACCAGGATAGTTGCCTCTTAACCTTCCTCCAACTACATCGAGAAAGTGGTAGCATTCCTAGAGATTTTTGGAAATACATGATGTGTTGCTAATGACACCATCACCTCTCAAGCATTGGGATCCAACCTCAAAGGTAATTACGTTCTTTGGGTAGAGAAAATGGAACCACCTCTCTCCATCTAGCTAACTATTCAAGCCACCTCATTACGGTAACTCATTGCTAATTAATACATAGATGGATCCACCCCACTTGTTCCTGCTTGTTTCTCTTGTTCACTCAAGAGCCATTCTCAGATTTGTTGCAAACACTCAAGGACTACATAGGCCTCTACTATTGTCTCTTGAGTGGGTGGTGGTGGTGACAACTCCTCTTCTTGAGTGGTTGTTGGCATCTTATCCTTCATGATTTCCACCCATGAGGCCAAGGGAGCATGCCTAAGAGTATCATTTGAATAGAGAAAAATACCTTCCTTCTTGCAAATTTTTCTTATAAGGCATAGAAAGGGCAGGTTCTTCCTTCCACATTTATTCTCCTTGAATCACTTTTCAATCTACAAATAAATTAACTATGGAAGGTTAATGGGAAATTTCCTACTTAGAGCAGTGCATGCTCGAATGGAGAAAGTAGTCACCTTACTTGACCTCATCGTTGGATTGAGGTAATAGGTTGCAATCTTGAAATAAATTTGCTCTGCCGATGTGAGCGCACCATACTCCTTACAATCCACCTTGTAGCATCACTGGCTCCATTTCCTTTTTGCTCAAGATCATCTTTTTTGATATTTTCACCAACTCTGTTCCAATGTTTGGCAACCCTAGTGCCTATGCAATAGCTTCCATCGAATAGGAAACTTGAATGTTCTTGATTTTTACAATGGACCTTGGCCTTCAGCTATTCTAGAAGAGATAGGTCTCTCCCATGTACCATTCCCCACTGGTCCTAATGATTGGCCACATGGGAGAGGTTTGCAATTGTGTTCTAACATCCTTTGGAGCTTTTTCCAAAAATGACCTAAAGTTTATCTCTTGAAGAACTAATCTTTGGATTTCTCGGGACTTGATGATTTCTAGGTAGGCTTGAGTTAAAGTGACCTCAACCTTTGCATAGGTCTAGGTGCTTCTCCTTGTTGGGATTTTTTGGTAGGCACTTCTTCCTTTGGAATCTATCGTACAGATTCCACTTTAGATTCCTAACAAAGAGGGTCCATTGCATGGGTCACCTCTTGTTTTTCTTGGCCTTGTTCCCACTAGTCCCTTCTAGCTCTAGGTCGTTTTTCCCATGGTTGTAAGGGTTCTCCTTCCTATAGACGCTTTTGTTTGGGTGCCATCTATAAACACAATAAGACCATGGATTAGCAATCATTGTGTAACCTTAAAACAATTGGGATAGATTAACTCTTGGGGATAGTTACACTTGGCTAAGCTATGATTATGGATAATTTAATTAACTCCATTGTTATTTTTATTTACGTATTATCATTGATAAATTATCCCAGAGGTTGTTGAAAGGGTTAACTATTGAAAGAGTTGATATTTTTATGTTGTTAAGTTTGCTAACCCTTGGGGGAGTTAGAAAAAATTTTAAAAATTTCATTGGAAACCCTAAGGTTTGTGGCCCCCATGATAAAGATCTTACCTTTGGTAAGTGTAGGATCAAAAAACGGAGTGATTTGGACAAAAGGTTTGAAAGTTATGAGCTCTGGAAGGTTTTTGGGCTTTGAAAAATTAGAAAAATACCCTGTGTGTTATGCGAAATTGCAAAAAATTCCAAATTATCCAGTGATATATATATAGTATTTTTGCATTGCATCGACAAGGCCTCAGTGATGCAATTGTTGAACACTGTTAACTTTCATTAACTTTGGTCAAACTTTCAAAATACAAGGAATTTTTCAATGAAATTGGGATCAAATGAAAGCTTAGAAGACCAAGAATAGTATGAAATCATGAGAAGAGGGCATTGAAGTTCATAAATTTAAAAAAATAAAGAAAAATTAATTTAATGGATGAATGCAATGAAAGATTAAGGAGCACTGAGCAATTTACACAATGGAAAATACAAAATATAAGATAGTAGTGATGTCAAAGGTAAGGAACCTTAACTAATCGAGCCAAAAGCTATGCAAGTGGGTCCTCCCCATAGTAAGCTCATGCTCTTTTTGCCTTTACATAACCTCAACTAAGAAGCGCATGGGCCCCATAGTTGATTTAATGATCATGAAAAGTTAGGGACCAACTTAAAAGAATCCACTCAAGAATCCCAACACATCAAACTAAGACATATAGCATAACATAGAACTTGGAAATGAGTGAATTATAGCAACATGGATGGATGATATAAAAGTTGGAATGGAGTTCCAAATTGAGGTCATAAGAAGTCCCTTGTGAGATCTGTGGTTAAAATAACCCAAGAAGTTTCATCCTTAGTCCAAACCAAAATCATCCACTTTCAATGACTTCACATCACCACTCTAAGACTGATCCACCCACTCGAGACACAAGAGTGCTTCCACAAAACAACCATAGTTTCATAAAGAGGAGAGAGAGGAGTAGGAAGTGAGAGAGTGAGAGAGAGAGGACCTTAGTTAGAGGGAACCTTCAGGCATAGGTGCATGTCTTTCAAGTTCCATAACTAGTGCTTGTAGCCCTTTTATTTGTCCAAGGGGTGTGCTTTCAATTTTCATAGTTTTTTTTTGTTGGAAATGGGAACCACACCATGCAAGAACTTATTCATGTCAAAGGAGTGTCCTCTAAATTTCCATCGTTTGTTTGTTTGTTTTTTTTTAAATGGGAACCACACTATGCAAGGACTTATTCATATTGAACGAGTGTGCTTTGAATTTCCATTGTTTGTTTGTTTGTTTTTTTTTTTTTTTTTTTTTTTTTTTTTGAAATGGGAACCACACCATGCAACGACATCATTTTGACTTCCTTCAATGGGTGATATGGAACAATGAGAAGTCTGTGAAAAACATTCAAGCACTCAAGAAAGAAGAAAAGTACAAAGAGTATTGAGTCCTCTTGAAGTCACACCCTTTTCAAACCTTTGGATCCTTCCTAATTCTAGAACTACCCAGGTCACTGATTAATTAAAAGTTTCTTTAATGAAAAGGGACCTCAAATTCCCAAAACAAGGAAAATCATAGAGTTCATTGGATGGGTGAATGATGTGGACTCACTACCTATTCCATGAAAAATAAACCATGTCAAAGTAATCAAACATCAGAATTCAAAAATTGAAACCAAACATCAACAATCACACATTAAGCACAAATCATCATTAATAAACAACAACAACATCATTGTGTCTTGTGAAAATAAAGCAAATTTATTAGCAAAAATGAGAAAATACCAAACTTAAACAAAAGGAAACAAAATAAAGTAAAATATATAGGAAAGTGTAAAATAATCAAGAAAGTTAAAAGATACTAAAAATGATATAGAATTGGAAAAATTTGAAAATCAAAAATTTGTAAAATCAAAAATGTGAAAAACAAAAAGGTAGAAAAACTAAGAGGCCATGATAATAGGTAGCACAAATGGCCATCTCCCCCACAACTGAGTTGGAGGGAGGAGATCTGAAAAATAGAAAATGGTTGTCCATCTATTGAGGTAGTAGTTACACTGGCCAATCTTGATTCTAGGAAAGGTTTGACTTGTTGGATATTGACCAACTACTTTTTATTTGAGATGGCAGGTTTGTAAATTATCATGGCCCCAAAGGAAAAGGTTTGATCTATTATATAAGATCCCTCCCACAATGTTTGGAATTTTGTCTTTTGAGGTACATCTGTGGGGTTCCAATAAAGAACCTTATCTCTGAGTTGAAGTTTTACTTTCCTAACTCTAAGGTCATGATGTTGCTTACTAAATTCCTTGTTCACCTCATTCAAGGATAAGGCCACTAAGAAATTTTTATTTAGCATGTTTAGATTGATCAATCTTTTCTTCTGTGCTAAACTTAGGTGAAGGTTTAGATCACAAGTCGTTGAAAGTGTATTGAGCTTAGATTGAATTGGAAGAATTGGAAGTTTTCCATACACTAACTTATAAGGAGAATATCCAATAGGAAATTTCCAACTTGAACGATAAGCCCAAAGAGCATCATTAATTTTTGTACTCCAATCCTTCCTATATTTGCTAATGGTTCACATTAGTATTTTTGTAATCTCCCAGTTGGTTATCTCTGCTTGATTGTTGGCTTGGGGATAGTAAGGTGTTGTTAATTTATGTTCTACCCTCGAGTGTTGCATTATTTTTCTAAATGTGGCACCTGTGAAATGAGTTCCATTACTATAAATTAGTGAATGTGGCACTCCAAACCTATCCACAATATTTTTTTGTATAAATTTAACAACAATGGATGATGTACAATTAGTAACAGCTACTGCTTCTACCCATTTTGAGTAGTAGTCAACTGCTACTATAATATATGCGTTCCTGTTAAACATGGGTGTGATGGAATCCATGAATTCCATGCCCCATATGTTGAAAGGCTCCAGTGGTTGAATCCACTATTGAGGGCCTTCCATGTGAGTGGTCATCCCCCCATCACATTGACAATGTTCACAATACTTGATAAACTAGTGGGCATCCCTAAAGATTGTGGGCCAATAATATCTAGCCATCAAGATTTTTATGGTTGTGTGTCTCCTTGCATAGTGGCCTCTACAAGGCCATTCATGAGCATATTAGAGGACACGTAGTTGATCTTCGTCAAGGACATACCAACAAATTAGGCCATTGACACACACCTTGTAAAGGTGTCCATTGATTTCCATGAAGTATTTAACACAATGGAGAAATTTTTTCTTCTTCCTAAAATCCAAGTCCTATTGCATCTCTTGAGTAAGAAGATATGTGAGGATGCCATTATACCATATTGTTTTTTTAGGTGTTTTTTCATTTATTGCTCCGATAAAGAGGAGTTCATCTGGAAACTGATCAGAGAGTAGGCTCTCCTCCTCTTTGTGATCCCATCTTAAGCAAGAAAGGTGGTCAGTGACCACATTCTCGGTCCCTTTTCAATCTACCATAGTAAGATCAAATTCCTGCAAGATCACAAGCCACCGTATAACATGAGGGCTCACTATTGGCTTATTCATAAGGAAGTAAATTGCACTATGGTCTATATGTACAAATACCTTATAACCTAGCACATAATTTCTAAAATTTTCTAGTGCATACACCACTACCATTAATTCTTTCTCCATGGTGGTGTAATTAAATTGTGCTCCCACAATGCTTCTACTCACGTAGTGGATATAATATGGATATTTCTTATCATCCAACTACATGAGCACTGCTCCCAAAGCATAGTTAGATGCGTCTATCATGATATGGAATCAATTGGACCAATTTGGTGCTTGTAGGATTGGTGTTTCTACGAGTTTCTCCTTTAATTGTTGGAATGCATGTTCACATTCTTTGGTCCAAATGAAAGGTGCATCCTTCTTTGTAAGTTCTACCAACAACTTTGCAATCTTAGAGAAATTCTCAATACATTTCCAGTAGTAACAAGTGTGTCCAAGGAATGACCAAACATCTTTAACAATCTCACGTTGGTGTGTTATTCCTTGGATGACCATTATCTTTTCTTGGTCTACCTCAATCCCTTTCTATGAAATTCAGTGCCCTAGCACAATGCCTTCTTGGACCATGAGATGGATCTTTTCCCATTTGAGCCATAGGTTTGTCTCTACACATCTCTTTAGTACTTGCTCAAGTCGGTCCAAGGCTTGCTTAAATATAACTCCATAGGTGGAGAAGTCATCCATGAAAAATTTAACATCACTACAAATTTGTTGTTAAAAGATACTCAGGACCAAGCATTGAAATGTTGCAGGGGCATTACATAGGCCAAATGGAATCTTACAGTATGTAAAAGTTCCCTAGGGACTCGTGAATGTTGTCTTGGCCTGTTCTTCTGGCACGAGTATAGCCATTATAACCATCCAAGAAACTATAATAACAATGCTTGGATATGGTATCTAATACTTGATCTACAAATGGCAAGAGAAAATGATCTTTAAATGTTTCCATGTTTAACAGCCTAAATTCAATGCAAACTCACCATTTGCCATCCTTTTTTGGTACTACCATGAGTGGACTAACCCATTCACTATCCGTGATTAGATAGATGAACCCTACCTTGAGGAGTTGTTCTATCTCCTCTTTGACAATTTATTTTAATTTAGGGTTCAACCACCTTTGTGGCTACCTCCTAGGCTTCATGGCTGGGTCAATGTAGATGCAATGCTAGCATATCCTTGGATCGATTCTTGTTAATTCTAGATATGACCAAGCAAAGGTTGTTGACCATTTATTCACCACTTTCAAAACTTTTCTTTTTTTTCAAGAGTAAGTTTGGCATTAATGATGACTGGTTTTCCATTCTTTAAAAATGCATACTCCATACTGGCTGGCAAATTTTTTAGTTCTAAGGGCTCCTCCTTGAAGTGAACTGAGATCTCCAACTCTCCCCAATAGGTATCATCATCTTCATTAGAGAGTTGGGAATGAACTTGTTTAATCTTGTCCATGCCTTCAACATATGCACATGTTAGACTCTTAGTTGGCTTCATACATATTATGCTGCTATTTGAATTAGCTATCAGCCACTAGGTGGCCTCTTGCTTTGTGGTTACTATGTATAGACAACATTGAATGTTAATTTCTTGCACACACTGATTGCATTCCTTAATGTATGTGCTTTTGATTGACCAAATCTTTTACACTCAATTGCACCCATTATCATTGTACATGATGCATGGAATATGCTTCTTCTCAATTTTGCCTAGCTCATTTTCCTTGGATATTTCTAAGGATAGTTACCTTATTCCCATTTGTACATCAACCGTGCTTAACCAAGCCCTTTCCATAATGATGGGGAAGTCACTTTTGCAATTGTCCACCTTAATTACCAGAAAATCATTAGGATAGAACCATCCACAAACTATGGTCACAATGTCCTCTACTAATCCCAAAGCAACAGTAATCAACTAATATACTAATTCTAAATGGATGTTGCTCTTCTTAAGAGATGGTAGGTTTTAGGCCTTGTACATATCATGGAAGATGAGGTTAACTTTGGAACCAAAGTCAAGAAGAGCTTTGCAGGGCTCTTATCCAACAATCTGTAGATAAATGAGTGGACTTCTAAGATCAAATCTTTTTGTACAAAGGTTTCCAGCCTTAATCCAGTTAGAAATAGCATGAGTTAGCATTATCATGTGAATCCTAGGTAGTGTTTGGTTTGAAGGGCACTCGAAGGTATTTGACATAGAGGATGAGGATGCTGGAGATGCAGCATGATCAACCAAAGTAGGTTGTGAGGGCTGGAGAGGATTGTTGGGCCAGAAGAAAGGTCATTTCCTTGATCAATTATCTAGACCACTTGGTTGAAAAAATGATTGTGAATGCACAGCCCTTATAGCATTTCATTGTTTCGGCTATGGAGGAATTTCACACTGCATGGATGACGCAAGACATAATTGAGCTAAAGGTGAAGGTGTAGGTGTAGAGGGATGTCGAGGACAATAAGGATACGGATATGGGTTTTTCCCTCGAGTAGATGATGAATGTGTTCAATGGTACTCTGGAGGGTAATAGTGATGTTGGAATGATGCATGACTAGCAGAACTTCTAAGGGAGATCGGTTGCTAAACATAGTACCTATATGGATCCAATTACCTATAAGGGTATTGCTGCCTTGATGGTGGCATCCCCCACGATTGTGGTTGATATCATTGTTGGTATTTTTTGTATGGTTATGGAGGAGTTCCACTTGGGTAGTAAGCTTTTTGTTGCTAGTGGAACTGTCTTGGACTACATTGAGGGTAAGACAATCATATTGGAGCTTGCCTACATGCTAGGCAAAGATTCAATGCATACACTCTAGACTCTTGTAAGTTTGACACCATAGGGCAACATCCCTTTGGATGTTCATATTGACAAATGTCACATTCGGTTTCATCATCAAAGTTAGACTCCACTGAAACACCACCAATTTCAGCTTAGCACTTTGAATGGAAAATGATTCAAGCACTTTCAAGCATTCAGAAAATTATCCAGATCTTACACAGGGGATCAATATGCACTGGTGCAAGAAGATGAGTTTATTAGCAATCTTAAAGGCCCCAAGGACGTGAAAGATTCTTCTATCTTATGTTGTGTTTTCAAAATATATATATATATATTCAAGAAGATATGTTCTCCCTAGAAGAATGAAGTGCTCACAACACCGGAAGACACAAGGCAAATGAAGCATGCATCAATATCACACAGAGTTATCACATTGGATGCCGGATATGCCAGAAGTCATGCTAGGCATGAGTGCAGTCCAAGTCACATTAAAGCCCAAAATCAACACCCGCTGCAAATTCTGCTAAAATTTAGAGTAACCTTCTGCATCAGCATTTACTTGAAGCAAGTTCGTAGGATTTTGGCAACTAAATCGCCAGGCCTATGGAACTGGAACGAGTTCCACTGTGAGAGAGGTTTCTCACTGAGAAATTTATTTCAGAGCAAAATATTTACAGAATTTCACAAGGAACTCCTCCTGTGCTTCCGCCACTACTACTGTCGTATTACCACTTCTGCGTTGCCTGCCATACGGTCTCCAGCAGTAGCTCCATGATCGTCGCCTCTTGCGCCGCCACCGTCGCTCTGGTTGGGCATGTAAGGATCGTCTTCCAGATGCTGTGAGTCTACAGCACCGCGTTGCTGTGCACACGGTTGCTGCGTCACCAGTCTTCCACCGCTGCCGCGCTGCTGTTCCGCCCCTACCGCTGCTTGCTATACTGCCACCCTTCCATCGACGACAAAAGCTCTTCCTCCGCTTTTTGCCACTACAACCATCTCGCTTTTTTATTTGCCGTGTCCCCCGCTGACTCCCGCGCTGCCTATCACCGTGCTGCCTCTGTGCTCCCACTGCATGCCGCGTCGCCCATTATTTTCTGCCCGTTGCTATCTCCTACACCTGCCACTTCGCGTCTTCTGCCGCTGCCACTTCGCTGCTTCCTCTGCCCCTCTGTGGCGTTGTTTCTACCACCGTTGTGTCATTGTTTCTGCTGCACCACCGCCATCTAACGCGTCCCTGCTCTCGCTCCCAAGCCTGCCATCGTGCCTGCCGCTGCTGTGCCGTCCCTACCGCTGCTACATCATCCTTGCTATCACTATTTGCTGCCTGCCACTATTTTTTTCTCCTGCAGCGTCGCTGCCACTACTTCTCTGCTGCAGCCGTAAATAATCCCTTCTATCTCCCATGCCTCAACCAGCAACCAGATTGGAATCCAAGATTGCGAGTAACTGAATCAAGAACAAACAAAAATCCGCTCTCAGGTTGCTAAAATTTCACGTTTTTTGAAGCAGAACTTAGCTACTGCAGAGCCAGATTTCCAAAATAGCAAGCAGTGGAAGCAACAACCAGAAGCGCCAGGAGCCCCGTATTCTCGAAATTATGCATAGCACCGGAATATACAATAAGGGGAAATTGAAATTTCCAATGAAAAAAAGAAATGATGACTACTACGTTGAATATGTGAGATCCATGGACACGTAAGCTTGGATCTAGATGGGATCCATGTTCAATCTCTGGGAAGGAGGTGGATGAGCTAGATCAAGCAACAGCAAAAATGCAGGTGTTAGGAATTTCGAGAACGAAACTGGTGGAGGCACCATCCAAATTTATACTCCATTCAATGACACCAACAGCTTCCTGCACGTTGGAACTCTCCAAATGCATTGTTCATATGTGGAATGATACTACAAACATCAATGGGAGGAGGTGGAGAAAGAAGTGGAGAAGGAAGTATTTTCTGCTTTTCCAAGCAGGCAGGCAGAGCACCAGCGCGATCATGACCAAGCGCTTGATTCACAGTGAGATGCATGTGGGCATCTTACCTAAATTGTGCCTTTGATAGCAAGACCTAAGACGAGCCGAACGACATTAAAAAAAAGGGGAAAAGAAAACAAAGAAAAAAATAATATAATTTTTCAAGGGAGCCGCAGCTAGAGCTGATTTTTTTAAAAAAAAATTGTATCGCTGAAGGGCTTGTTTTTCTAATTATTTGTATTTTATGGGCTAGAATGACCCATAAGTTGTAAAATACATTGAACTTGGTCAAGGAAGGCAAATTGCCAACACACATCCAACTCATGTACAACTTTCCAGCATAGATACATTGAACCTGGTCAAAGCAAACCCTAGCCAAAACCCTAGCCCAAACCTATAAATACCCTACCAATTCACACAAATTGGAAGAAGAAAGGGGAGAAGAGGTAANCAAAACCCTAGCCCAAACCTATAAATACCCTACCAATTCACACAAATTGGAAGAAGAAAGGGGAGAAGAGGTAGAGAGGCAAAGAGAAACAAAAAAAAGCAGCAAGAGAGAAGGGAGAGGAAGAGACAAAGATTGGAGAGATTGAAAATTCTGAAGGAGGACAGAACTTGCAATCCTTGGGTGCTCAGCACATTCGATTTTTGACTTTCGAGTTCTTCTCACATTCATCACATTTCATCATCACATCATTGCATCATATCATTCTGGGGCTAGGCGTTTGACTTGCCATCCACACTTGTGCAACTATGCTTTGACCGGTGCATATTCTTATTTAAAAACAATACAATACAGTTTCATTATTGCTTCTCATTTACATTATTTACCTCAATTTATATTCTGTTTACAATATAAACTTTGTTTACGCTTTATTCATAACTCAGTATGCTTTATTTACATTTCGTATCATTGTTTATTCCATTTACATCCTGTTTATAATAACCCCAGCACTAGCCGTAGCTTATGCTCGGGGAAGTCCTTGGTTGATTTGCGTGCAAACCATCCAAGGCACTCTGCCTTCGTCCCCTTTTCCAGCTTGCCCTCAAGCGAAGGTAGGGTCAGCTGTGGCTGCCCGACGATCTCTCGGTGTCTGTTTCCTTTTCAGCCTTACACCGACGATTTAGGTCAGTACAGTTTTTGGCGCTAGAAGGAGGGCCACTTTCTTGTTATTAATTAAAACCTCACTACCTATCAAAACTCATCCATCTTGCCCATTTGAGTCTCTTCATCCCTGTTGATCACACTAAGCTTGTGTCACCCCACACTACAACTGCTTATGATCCACCTCCATTCATCTATCCCAGTCCATTCACATTTATCATGGAATCTCCCCAAGTAAACCCAGTAACACTACCAATTGCTTCAAACCCTGTGACTACTACGGAATCCATAACCGTTATTGAACACATAAATCCTCAAGGCCCTACACACCAATCCCTCAGGTTACAAGGCAAAGGCCCTATTCATGCAACTCTTACACCCGAACAATATAATTTTATTTGTGTCAAGATCCAAGCCAACCTACCCATTGAT
>MNCI01023335.1:46752-65523 GCA_015680685.1 Gnetum montanum | reverse complement strand
TCCTGGATCATGACTTAAAACTGATACCACAGAATAGTCCTGGCATCATGACTTAAAACTAATACCACAGAACAGTCATGGATCATGACTTAAAACTGATACCACAAAATAGTCCTGGATCATGACTTAAAACTGATACCATAGAATAGTCCTGGATCATGACTTAAAACTGATACCACAAAGACATGTCTGGTATGACACTAAACTGCTACGTCCATCCGCTATGACATGAAACTAGCATCCAGAGTCCACTAAGACTATAAACTAGTTTGCCTCTTCATAGTCCGCTATGACTATAAACTAGCAATGCACTGTCTGCCACGATGCTAAACTGGCACCGTCCAAGGGGTTATGACGTGAAACTAATCTACAACAGTCCGCTAAGACTATAAACTAGTGACATCATCGATGACCAAGCAAAACTTGAAAAGATCTATTGTTGTAGTTGCCTGTTCCTATTCCACAAAGACTTGTTGCATGATTCATCCCATGGGGCCTAATGAAACTGATGTTGTTCATGATTCTATTTGCTCTGAAAGCTACACGTGGTGACTCCATCTCCTTGTTTAAAGTGTTTGGTTGATTGTTTCATTTGTGGTTTTCTTCTCTTCTTGGAGTTGTGTTTGCAAGATGATACTTCTGAGGTGTTCGCGCATAGATGCACTTCATCATGACGACAAGGTATCACATTTTTCCTGATGCACATAACTAGGTTAATCAATCCGTTCATAAGTACATTCCCAACTCCCGATGCATCCCCTATTTCCCCATCATGCTCCCCTTAGCCTATTCAATTACCCCCCCCCCCCCTAATACATTCTGCTCACCTCAAAACTCTTGATACACTATTGCATATTGTAGCTCTCTAAGCAGTTGCAATACAAAACACAATACATAGTACATGATGCAAAATGCAAGTGCTCATACACAAGCATGGCATAAAAAACAAGCTCTTTCGAAAAGACCAAAAAAAAGAGAAAAAAAACAAGAAAAAAAACAAAAAAATAAAAAAGAACAAGAAAAGAAAACAAAAAAAATGGTCAAAGAGCAAAATGCACAGAAAAGGTCTTCAAGACCCCATTGACATCATGAGCAAAAGACTATTGGCCATTCTCATATAAGCCCCAGGCAAGAAGGAAATTGTCTTGAAAAATAGTTACACTTGTGTCTCAAAGAGACCATGTTGCACATCACTGCTTGGCTTTGGTTGTTTACAAAGGGCTCCAAAAATACTCTATAAGAGTCCCGTTTCTCCAAAGAATGCACCTCTTATGTCTTGGTTCTGAGTCTGCTAAAAATCCGGCTGTTGACAAGGACCAATGATACAACTCATGCACAAGAAAGCATTCCTCTCCCACAAATCCTAGCAGTAATCATAACCCTTAACATTCTAGCTTCCCCGGTTGCAACTGATTCACTTGCATCTTGAACCACATTCCCTTAGTCCCATGTACTTTTGAAAATGGTGCGATGACATCCAGCCAAGGGCTGATGGTTAATGTTTGATACTTTGTTTGTTCATGGTGTTTTGCACTTCTTTGTTGACGCCTCTCGGGTGAATTCCTCCAGACGTCAACAAAGAGGGGCGAATGAAACACCACTAATTTCAGCTTAGCACTTTGAATGGAAAATGATTCAAGCACTTTCAAGCATTCAAAAAATTATCCAGATCTTACACAGGGGATCAATATGCACTGGTGCAAGAAGAGGAGTTTATTAGCAATCTTAAAGGCCCCAAGGACGTGAAAGATTCTTCTATCTTATGTTGTTGTGTTTTCAAAATATATATATATATATATTCAAGAAGATATGTTCTCCCTAGAAGAATGAAGTGCTCACAACACCGGAAGACACAAGGCAAATGAAGCATGCATCAATATCACACAGAGTTATCACATTGAATGCCGAATATGCCAGAAGTCATGCTAGGCATGAGTGCAGGCCAAGTCACATTAAAGCCCAAAATCAACACCCGCTGCAAATTCTGTTAAAATTTAGAGTAACCTTCTGCATCATCATTTACTTGAAGCAAGTTCGTAGGATTTTGGCAACTAAATCGCCAGGCCTATGGAACTGGAACGAGTTCCACTGTGAGAGAGGTTTCTCACTGAGAAATTTATTTCAGAGCAAAATATTTACAAAATTTCGCAAGGAACTCCTCCTGTGCTTCCGCCGCTGCTACTGTCGTATTACCACTTCTGCGTTGCCTGTCGTACGGTCTCCAGCAGTAGCTCCATGATCGTCGCCTCCTGCGCCACCGCCGTCGCTTTGGTTGGGCACGTAAGAATCGTCTTCCAGATGCTATGAGTCTGCAGTGCCGTGCTGCTGTGCATGCGGTTGCTGCGTCACTGGTCTTCCACCACTACCGCGCTGTTGTTCCGCCCCTACCGCTGCTTGCTATACTACCACCCTTCCGCCGATGATAAAAGCTCTTCCTCCGCTTTCTGCCACTGCAGGCACCTCGCTTTTCTGTCTGCCGTGTTCCCCGCTGACTCCCGTGCTACCTGTCACCGTGCTGCCTCTATGCTCTCGCTACCTACCGTGTTGCCCACTATTTTCTACCCGTTGCTGTCTCCTGCACCCATCACTTCGCGTCTTCTGCCACTGCCACTTCGCTGCTTCCTCTGCCCCTCAGTGTCGTTGTTTCTGCCATCGCTATGTCACTGTTTCTGCTGCACCACCGCCATTTGACGTGTCCCTGCTCCCACTCCTAAGCCTACCGTTGTGCCTACCGCTGCTGTGTCGTCCCTGCCACTGCTGCGTCATCCTTCCTGTCACTGTTTGCTGCCTGCCACTATTTTTTTTCTCCTACCGCATCGCTGCCACTACTCCTCTGCTGCAGCCGTAAATAATCCCTTCTATCTCCCATGCCTCAACCGGCAACCAGATTGAAATCCAAGATTGCGAGTAACCAAATTAGGAACAAACAAAAATCCGCTCTCAGGTTGCTAAAATTCCACATTTTTGAAGCAGAACTTAGCTACTACAGAGCTGGATTTCCAAAATAGCAAGTAGTGGAAGCAACAACCAGAAGCACCAGGAGCCCCGTATTCTCGAAATTATGCATAGCACCGGAATATACAATAAGGGGAAATTGAAATTTCCAAAGAAAAAAAGAAACGACGACTACTACGTTGAATATGTGAGATCCATGGACACGTAAGCCTGGATCTGGACGGGATCCATGTTCAATCTCTGGGAAGGAGGTGGATGAGCTGGATCAAGCAACAGTAGCAACAGCAAAAACGTAGGTGTTAGGAATTTCGGGAACGAAACTGGTGGAGGCACCATCCAAATTTATACTCCATTCAATGACACCAACAACTTCCTTTGCGTTGGAACTCTCCAAATGCATTGTTCATATGTGAAATGATACTACAAACATCAACGGGAGGAGGTGGAGAAAGAAGTGGAGAAGGAAGTATTTTCTGCTTTTCCAAGCAGGCAGGCAGAGCACCAGCGCAATCATGACCAGGCGCTTGATTCACAGCGAGATGCACGTGGGCATCTTACCTAAATTGTGCCTTTGACAGCAAGACCTAAGATGAGCCGAACGACATTAAAAAAAAGGGGAAAAGAAAACAAAGAAAAAAACAATATAATTTTTCAAGGGAGCCGCCATTGGAGCTGATTTTTAAAAAAAAAATTGTATCGCGAAAGGGCTTGTTTTTCTAATTATTTGTATTTTATGGGCTGGAATGACCCATAAGTTGTAAAATACATTGATCTTGGTCAAGGAAGGCAAATTGCCAACACACATCCAACTCATGTACAACTTTCCAGCATAGATACATTGAACCTGGTCAAAGCAAACCCTAGCCAAAACCCTAGCCCAAACCTATAAATACCCTACCAATTCACACAAATTGGAAGAAGAAAGGGGAGAAGAGGCAAAGAGGCAAATTGAAACAAAAAAAAAGCAGGAAGAGAGAAGGGAGAGGAAGAGACAAAGATTGGAGAGATTGAAAATTCTGAAGGAGGATAGAACTTGCAATCCTTGGGCGCTCAGCACATTCGATTTTTGGCTTCCGAGTTCTTCTCACATTCATCACATTTCATCATCACATCATTGCATCATATCATTCTGGGGCTAGGTGTTTGACTTGCCGTCCACACTTGTGCAACTACGCTTTGACCGGTGCATATTCTTGTTTAAAAACAATACAATACAGTTTCATTATTGCTTCTCATTTACATTATTTACCTCAGTTTCTGTTCTGTTTACAATATAAACTTTGTTTATGCTTTATTCATAACTCAGTACGCTTTATTTACATTTCATATCATCGTTTGCATTCCGTTTACATCCCGTTCATGATAACCCCAGCACTAGCCGTAGCTTACGCTCGGGGAAGTCCTTGGTTGATTTGCGTGCAAACCATCCAAGGCACTCTGCCTTCATCTCCTTTTCCAGCTTGCCCTCAAGCGAAGGTAGGGTCAACTGTGACTGCCCGACGATCTCTCAATGTTTGTTTCCTTTCCAGCCTTACACCGATGATTTAGGTCAGTACATCCACAGCTCCCTCTACTATAGTAGCTTTACCCTTACCTCTTTGGTAGGCATGTTTAGCTTCTTTTTGCCTCCTGTGATTACGATCACTATTTTTCTCTTTGGATTCTTTGACAATCTTTCAATCGATTTGAAACTTTTCATCCAAAGAGTCCCATTACTTGTTAACCTTGGCCGAAATGTCAAAAATAGATTTTTGGATGGGCAAGGTCTTTATGTTCACCACTTCATCAAGTGGTAACTCCTCCTCATCATAAAATTGGACCTTTAATTTTCTAATGAAAAGGTCCCTACTATATTCTTCAATACTTTCCCTCTTTTGTAGCTCACCTTCTTCATTTGCTACCTACTCAATTAACCTTTGGATCTTATGAGATCTCATTTCAGACAATATTCCTTGGGCATACACCCCAAGCATTCTTCTTATTTCAACCCTAATCCCATCAATGATGTGGTGAAGTTGTTCTCTATGAGAGTAACCATGGCTAAGGCATCAATGTAGGAATGAATAGTATCAGCCCATGGTGTCATCTAAGGGTTCATGTACTCCTTGTTTCCAACCTTGCATTTTCCTTCTCAAATTGGACACTCTGGAGTACATCTGGTATTTGTCATTGAATAGTTCTAACATGGTACTTCATCTATGAATAGATTCTAGTTCTAAGAATTGGTACTAACTTTTTGCTTCCTTGATGAGTATCCTTGGGAAAAGCTTGAGTTTCTACCAATCATTCTCTATGTTTTGTCGAGCATAGGCATCTTAAAAAGCTTGTAGGTATGTATGCAAATCAAAATTGTATCCCCCTCAAATCTTGGGATATTATTCATATCTAGGTGCTTGATTAGACTATCCTTCATATGCCTAGTCAGGATTTTCACTACCTCTACAATGTTAAGCATACTACGAGTCACCAATAAAGGTTCATCATCATCACTGCATTGATGATACCAATGATGGTTTTGGCCACCCCTTCAGTTTTGGTGGCCTTCACGGTCATTATTATTTCATTGATCACCTTCATCATAGTTGTTTCAACAGTAGCTTCCATGAGAATTGTCACATGAAGAGGAATGTTTGGAATTGGATGAAGAGGATGAAGAGGAAGGTGGATTGCCACCGCCACCATGGTATCCACCACCACTCTTATGCTTATTATGCTCACCATCCTTAAATCCCTTGTTGTTGTAATGTTTACCTAAGTCCCTACTTTGGCTATCACTCTTTCCTTATCCCAATTTATGGATAGTTGATCATAGGTTCAAGTTCACACCCTCACCATTGGTAGCAGGGGGTGGAGAATCTTCATGTTTAAAACCTTTCAAGGGAGGATCCTCATTGTCCTCTTGATCTGGTAGGAATAAGGGGTTAGTGTAATGTTTCCCCTTTGTAGCTTCGTGTAGGTTCTCCTAATGTTTATCTCATTTACATTGTGTTTCAATGGGATAGTAGTTCTGAGTATCGTATCCATCCACAACATACTCCTCGTGAAGATCTGCAATGCCCAACTTTTTAAGCATTTTAAATAGCATTCTAGGCACAAATCTATTGAGGGGTAAGACAGCACTGCCCTCCATATCACACCATTGTATTTGTTCATCTTGATGTAGGACGAAGGTGAAATTTGGCACAAACTCATCTAGATGAGTGTATAACACCTTGCATTCTTGTGGGATCGGTGGTTTAGTATCTTCGGGCTGGTAAGAAGAAGAAGACATTTTGCAAAATAAAATGAAATTCTCAGTGTGCTTTTTATAATTTTTTGTATAGTGGGAATGATATCGACCTTTAGGTTCGTACAACAATATTAGTGATATTCACTTAAACCTAAATAGCACACGTTCCACAAACAAAGTCCTCGACAATGGCACCAATGATGAATAGTGAGGTAACCCTATGCCCAACCATACAAATCACAAAGCATTTACGCATGATCTGGTCGAATTCTGTGGACTTCATTATTTCTAGTGCACTAGCCCTTTAGGAAGTGGATCTTGTCTTAAGTTCAATCGTTGTCTTCCCAATTACACTTGTGATGTTCATGGTATAGTTAAGTGTATCTGAGGTATTCAATTTTTATCATTTTTTATGTTTTATAGATTGGTGCTCAAATATGGATAAAAGTAATTTCATTAACTAATCTAAATTAACTAATTTATTAATCATTTAACTAATCCTAACATAAGTATTTGTTCCCACTTTCCATACACGTCCTGAACCCATGTATCCGCTACTAGGCAAACAAGCACTATGCTACTAGGTGTACCAAGCAATAACGCTGCTAGGATTACCAAGAAAATACATATTACAATTGAAGTAGTCATACTTATGTATTTAATCCATCTAGCTTAATAACCTCATTAACTCAATTGCTGGAAAATATTTGCAAAATAATTGAGAATAATTAATAAATAATTGAAAACATTGAATGCATAAATAAAAGAGCTAATCTATCCAAAGTGCTACAAGGTTTATCAAAAAGCTTGTCTTTGTTGCCACATACACTATCATGCTGATGTACAACAATGCTTGAATAAAGATCTATACACTCAATGACTCCTACTGTGGGCACTCAGGGAAAAAATTCTAACTTTCAAATGGAAAAAATGCAAGAGCTTCACTGCTACTAAAATCTAGATTACCATAAATGCAGCTGTAAGGCATGTATTTATATGTCAATACATAGGGTGAGATGTGTCAATGGGGCCTCATTGACGCAGTCAACTGTCTCAACGAGGCCTCGTCAATGCAACCAACCAATGATGACTCATCACTTGGGGTGGACATAATGATCTCTCTACCATTGGAATCAATGTGAATATAAGACTAGTCCCTTCATGTGAAGAACAAATGGTCCAAGTTATCTATCAGCCAGTTGATGGTTTTGATAACCTCATTGAGTGGCTCATGACTAGATGGTACACAAGGTTTACCACCATCTCTAAAGGCTTGTTGTTGTATCTACTACTTCTAAATTTTTTGTAGATGCTTGGTAGTTGCTGCCATTTTAGGGATCATCTTTGATGCTGCTAGTGATGGTGGAGATGGTGCTTCTTCCTCATAGAGCCTCACAAGAGCCTTTTCCTTCATCATCTCCTCCCATGATGCAACAAGAGCCTTGCAGATGATATCATTTAAATAGTAAGCTATTTCTCCACTTTTGTGAACTTTTTTGATGATACATGAAAAGAGGATTATCTTCAACCCTTCTCATTATCCTTGAGTCTCTTCTCAATTTCTAAGAAGATGAACTAGGGAAGGCTAACTTGGAATTTCCTACTTAGAGCCACACATGCCCTTATAAAGAAGGCAATCATCTTACTTGGCCCCACTATTGGATTAAGGTGGTAGGCCAAAACCTTAAAATAGGCATGCACTACCTTGGTAAGAATATCATACTCCTTACCATCCATTTCATAGCATTACCATGTTCATTCTTGCTTTGCTTTTGGATCCACCTAAGTGAATATCTTTGCCAGCTTTTCCCCAGTGTTAGGCAATCTAAGAACTTTAGCAATGGCCTCAATTAAGTAGAACACAGTAATGTCTTTGATTTTTGCTATCACATCGTCTTGGCAATTGTTCCAAAAGATGTAAGTCTCTCCAAGATACAATTTCCCACTAATGAAAATGATAGGCCATAACAAAGACCCATGCAAGTATCTTCTAGCCTCTTCTAGTGTCAAGTCTAGGAAGGGCTTGAAGTTCAACTCTTGAAGAACTATGGCTTGAACCTCCTTGCTTCTCACCTTTTCTAGGAAGGCCTCCATGAGAGTGACCTCTAAATTGAGCCTAGATCTTGGGGCCTCATCCTACCTATATTACCCTATCTCTATGATGGAAACCTAGCAAATAGATTCTACCTCTACCTCTTCTCATAATGGTCTAGTGGCATGTGTCACATCAACTGCTTGTTCTTGTTGTTATTACTATTACTATTCTTGTCTTCTTTCTCCACTAGATCATTTCTCCCTAGGCTATGACAACCCACCTAGTTGTGATCCTCATTTTGGAGCCATTTGTAATCATGTAAATAACCTTATATTATTCATTTTAATTTTAGCTCTTAAGTCTAGATACCTTTTAATTAATCATTTTCTAAGTTAGATTTGGTGGAACATTTGGCTATTTAAGCTTTTAATGGTTGTATGTGTATTAAAATATTTTATAATTATTTTATTTTAGCTTCAAATGGAGTTAGTTTGTATTATTTTATTTTGACCATTATTTTAATATTTGAACTATGGGGTGTTAGAAAAAAATTTTGGTCAATCTAAGCATTGATGCCAACATAATTTAAAGTATACCTCTAAAAGCTTGAGGATCGAAAAATGAGTGCAATTAGGTATATCAAGAGGAATTTATGGCTTCTAGAAGGTTCTAGGCTCTAAAAACCATAAAAACGCCCTTCACATATAAAGAAAAATATGAATTTGGAGCTAAGTGTCCTACTATATGAAGAATTTTTATGTTACATTTAATGAAGATGCATCAACATATCTAACCACATCAACATTGATGCATCAACATAGTTGTTCGCATCACATTTACACTTAGAAAACTAAGGGATTTTTGAAGAGTTTGGAAATGAAACAATAGTCAAATGGAAAAATGAAAGATGGAAAAGTAGACAACAATAACTCATTAGGTTCTTAATCAAGAATTGAAGTGAATCAAGTGTTGTGGACATTGAAGCGGGACATGTTTTCTTAAGAAAACCAGAACATAAAAAACAAAACAAGCATAATGTTGGATGACACATGTTGCCAAGATTGTAGGCAATTAAATTAAGGTATGTGACAATGGGGTTTTAATTATATGGTCTAAGAGTTTTGCAAGTGAGTTCTCCCTAGAGTAGGCTAATGCATAAAAATGTCCTTACATAATCATATCACAAGGAGTTTGTATGCATCTTGGATACTTAATGATGATCCAAGTTAAACATCATACCCATATAACTATCATTAGAGGATTGAACAATCTGCAAAACTAAATATTATCAAACAACCATCATACATAGCAGTGAAGTGAGAAACGAAGTGTTAGAAAGGGCTTGGAGAGAAATCATGATATGAGAATCTAGATCATGGTCATAGAAGATCCTTTGGAATATGCGATTAAGGTGATCTAAGTACTAGTCTGTTTAGGTTCCAAACCAAGTCCATACCATTAGTAGTGGTCTTGCATTGTCATGCTCCTCCTTTTCTACCACTATGAGACTATAGCAACCACAAGGAATGATCACCACTCTAGAAGAAAGAGAAAGGAGAAGAAGGAAGTAGTTAGAAATTTTAGGAAAGAAATTTGGGCATTAGTTAGAGGAATGTCTTTAAGTATGGGTAAAATGTCTTTCTAGCCCAATAACTAGTGCTTTTATCTTATGAGATCTTTAGAGAGATGTGTTTTTATTCCTTTTTTTTGAATTTCAGAAATCATACTTTACAAATATATACTTCCTTTTTCTTGAATTACAAAAGAACTGATGACATATTCCTTGTGGATTCATAAGACTCGTGAAGGGAATTAGGAAGAAAGCTCAATAAATTCCCTTGAGACTCAACCTTTTTCATTCTCACTTGATCCTTCCCCTATTCATTACATAATGAGATCACAAGTTATCTTTAGTTCTAGTGCAAAATAATCATAGTGCTACCATGATACAAATCTCATTTTAAGACAAATGGAATAGGTGGATGATACGAGCTCACTTCCTCGTACCATTGTTGAATTGACAACTTGTTAGTAAAGAGCATAATCCCAAAATAAAGTTGGCATGCATATAGAAATAAAATTGGATACTATAACTGAATTTAGTGATTATTCATATTCACAATAGCAATAGAATAAAATTGGATACTATAACAAAGGAAAAGAAAATGACACATATGACAATAAAGTATAGTAAAGTAAAAGTAAAATATAGAAGAAAATCTAGAGCTAGAGAAAACTGAAAATGTATAGAATATAATGTAAAATAAATAAATAAAAACTTCCATCCTCTTCAAGGTATTAAGATAGATGGTCTTCTCCCCCACACCTAAGTTGGAAGAAGGAGATTTTGAAAATGGAGCGAGCTTGACCTTGTGTTGAGGTGTTGCTCTTTTTGTTGGTTACTCATGAGTCTTTAAAGGATTTTACTTATTGGATGTTGACCACCATGTACTTTTGGGATTTGTTGGATGGTAGTTTTTCATAGCTCCAAGATGAAAAGTTGAATATACAATGTTTGATCATTCCCACAGTGTTTAAAACTTAATTTGTTAAGGCACATGTATGAAATTCCAATAGAGAACCTTGTCTCTTGGTTGAAATGCAACTTTCTTTATTTTGGCATCATGTCATTGTTTGTGCCACTCCTTATGCACTTCATTCATTATCAAAGCTACCCTTCAATTTTCATTGAGTACGTTGAGCACCATTAATCTTTCCTTCTACACCAAATCAATGCTTAGGTTAAGGTCACATGTTGTTACATGTGTATGGAGTTTAGTTTGAATTGGAAGCTTGGATAACTTTTCATAGACTAACTCATAGAAAGAGTAACCTATAAGGAGTTTCCATTTTAAGTGGTAGGCCCATAGGGAATCATTGAGTTTGGTGATCCAATCCTTCCTATATCTACTAATGGTTCTTGTCAAAATTCTTGTGATCTCCCTATTGGTGACTTCCTCTTAACCGTTAGCTTGGGAATGATAAGAAGTTGTAAGTTTATGTTCCATGCCTAAGGGTTGCATCAACTTTCAAAATGTAGCACTAGTAAAATGGGCTCCATTATCAAAAATTAGTGTCCTAGGTACACCAAACATATTTATCACCTATTTCTGAAAGAATCAAGCTACAATGGAAGAAATATAGTTTATGATAGCTACAGCTTCAACCCATTTGGTACAATAGTCAACAGAAATAATAACATAATACTTCCCATTGGACATAGTAGTGATAGGTCCTAGGAAGTTACTTCCACAAAGGTCGAATGGTTCTGGTGGTTAAATTCATTGTTGGAGCCCTTCCATCCTAGTTCTTATCCCTCCATGTCATTGATATTATCCACATGAATGGAAAATATGGTGGGCATCCCTAAAGATTGTAGGTTAAAAATATCTTATCATAAATATTTTAATGTTCATTCTCCTTATTACATAATGGTCCCCACAATGGCCATCATGAGCATCCTAGAGGACTCATAGTTGATCTTCATTAGGTACACATAATCATACTAGGTAATCTACATAGACTTTATAGAGGTTGCATTTTATCTTGATGTGGTGTTTGACTTGGTGAAGGAACTATTATTTTCTTCTATGGTTCCATTCCATAGGAGTCTCTTTTGTAAGTAGGTAGGAGAGGAATTCATCATACCAATTTATAACACTTGGTTTTGAAACCTTAGTTTCCTTAGTAAAAGAAGCTCATCTAGAAATTGATCACACAAAGGCTCTTCATTAGTCTTATTATCCCACCTTAACTAAGATAAATAATTAGAAACTATGTTCTTGATTCTCTTTCTATCCACCATTATTAAATTAAACTCCTATAGGATCACCAACCACCGTATGACATAGGAGCTTACCAATGGTTTGTTCACAAGAAATCAAATGGCACTATGATTAGTGTGCATAAAAATAAGATATTCAAGCACATAGTGTACATCACAACCATTAATTCTTTTTCTATTATGATGTAATTAAGTTATGTACCTACAATACTTGTACTTGCACAATGAATATAATATGAACATTTTTTATCATCCCTCTATGTAATTATAGCTTCTAATGCATAATTGAATGCACCTGTTATAATGTGAAATGATTTTGACCAATCTAGTATGTGTAGAATCAATGTCTCTATTATCTTCTACTTCAAGAGTTAGAATTAGTCCATTTGAATCTTGCATACTTCTTGATAAGCTCCATCAACAGTTTGACAATCTTTGAGAAATTCTCAATGAAGCACCTATAGTAATACATATGCCTAAGGAATGATCTCACATCTTTGATGGTTTGTGGTTACCTGGTGATTTCTTAGATGACCCTTATCTTTTCAAGGTCTATCTTAATTCTTTTTTCTAAAATTTGATACCCTAGTGCGTTGCCCTCTTAGACCATCAAATGGCTCTTTTGCTACTTAAGTTGCAAATTAGTCTCCACACATCATCTCAATACCTGCTTTTGATGGTCCAGAGCTTGTTCAAAATTAGGTCTGTAGGTGGAGAATTTATCCATGAAGATTTTCATACCACTAATAATCTATTGCTAAAATATGCTAAGGACAAGGTGTTGGAAGGTTATAGGAGTATTACATAGACCAAAAGGCATCTATCTATAAGAGAAAATATCCTAAGAACTTATGAATGTTGTTTTGGCATGATCTTCTTGAGTGATTTTGACTTGGTTGTAGCAACTACATCCATCCAAAAAATTGTAGTATATATGTAAAGCACTAACATCCAACACTTGATCCATAAATGGCAAAGAAAAATGAATTTTGAAAGTGGCCATGTTCAACAGCATAAAGTCTATGAAAACTCTTGATTACCCTCCCATCTTTGGTACAATGATAAGTGGACTCACCCACTCAATATCTGTCATATGATAGAGGAATCCAACCTTGAGAAGTTTCTCTACTTCCTTTTTGATAGCCTATTTTAATTTTAAATTCAACCTTGTTTTTGGTTGTCTCTCAATCTTGATAGCAGAGCCTTCATAGATATGATGCTAGCATATGCATGGATCTATTCCTACTATCTCAACATATGACTAAGTAAAGGCTCTTGACCATTTCTTGACTACTTTCAACAACTTTTCCTTATGTTCCTTAATAAGGTAAGCATTAACAATTACTAATTTTCCATTATTCAAAAAGACATATTCTAAAGATTTTGGTAATGTTTTCAACTCTAAGGGCTCTAGTTCATAAGCTTCTAGGACTTCTAACTTGTTCCAATTTACTTCCCATTCTTTTCTATTTTTTGCATTCAAGAGTTGGTGTCTAGTTTACTCTATTTCATCCACCTCATCTATATATGCACTTATGAGGATCTCTGTTGGTTCCATGCACATAGTAGAATTGGAATTGTTATCTCTAGTCGATTATTAGGTGCCTTCTTATTTTGTGGTTGTGGCATGTAGGCACCTTTGAATATTGTTGAATTTAACACATTATCTACATGTTGTAATGATCATACTCTTGATTGTCCATATCTTCTGTGTGTAGTTGCACTCCATGTCACTATACATGATGTATGAAACTTTCTTCTTCTCTATTTTACCAAATTCATTTTTCTTGAAGATTTCCAAGAAGAGATCTCTAATTTCTAGCTTAGCATCAATTGTACTAAGCTAAGCCCTCCTCACAATGATTAGGAAATCCTCCTTATAATTATCCATATGGATTTCTAGAAAATTTGTTAGATATGACCATCCACTAACAATTGTCATAATCTCAATGAAATAGTAATGGATTGGTCTACAAGTTCTAACTTGACATTACATTTCTTAAGTGGAGGAAAGTTCTACATCTTGTATATTTCTTGTGAAATCAAATTCACACCAAAGTCTAAGTTTAAGAGAGCCTTGCATGGATCATTTCTTGTGATTTGTAAATTGAAACACCACAAAATTTTAAGTCTCGGCATCTCGACTACAAATTTGGCTAAGTGTCAAAACAATGGCACTTTGTCCAAATTTTTCTAAGTGTTGAGTGTAGTTAGCTCCAACTTCCATATTTGCAAATTTTTTCTAAGTGTCATAACAATGGCATTTTTTGCAAATTTTTCTAAGTGTCAAAGCTTGGCAAATTTTTTTTAAGTGTTGGTGCTACACTCCCTAATGTAGCCAGCGTAGCATGCATCAAGGCCCATTTTGAAAAATTTTCTAAGTGTCAATAGCAGTTGCATGAAAATTTTTCTAAGTGTTCTACTATGCTCTCACTCTACCTACTATACTCTAGAGCGTAGCCAACATAGCACACTTTTTAGTGACAAGTTTTGCCTAAGTGTCAAGCTAGCTCAACATGGAAGAGACATTTGGAAAATTTTCTAACTCTTGAGGCTACCCCTCCTACTATGCTCCAAAGCGTAGCCAGCATAGTAAGAACAAGGATTATAGTCTTTACCAAATTCTTCTAAGTATCCATGCTACACCCTATCCCTAAGGAGCGTCCCATGTCCTGCATGTAACACGAGACTAGTGTAGTAGCCAGCGTCCTGTGTCCTGCACATGACATGGGACAAGCGTAGCAGCTAATCTCCTATGTCCCGCACGTAACATGGGATGCATGTAGTGGGAAAATTTAGAAAATTTTTTGAACTTTTTCTAGTCACCTCTGGACTTAGAAAATTTTTAAAATTTTTCTTTTGGTCCCACCTATTGCACTACCACGTGGCACCCAATCCAAATTTTGGGCTAACTCTAGCCCTATAAACACCCCTATGCCCCAATGTTTCAAGGGGGTTGGCTTCCATTTTTCACCAATTGGGCAATTGGCACTTTCATTTGGCATTTGGCATTTTGGCATCTTGGTACTTAGCTTCATGGGTGAACAAGATTCAAAGCACACCACACCAGTAGAAAGGCTAACCACACCACCCCTTGGTTGCACCCACCACCTCGGTTACAACTAGCAAAGTTCCTATTTGATTGACAAGACCATTTAGGGTGCTCTACCTCCATTTCTAGTAAGGCCCTCACACAGAGGTGGGGTTAAGGTTGTGTGTCTTTTGACTCCTCGGTGATTCCAGCCACCAACATTTTCAATCATTACATAAATGATGAGTGGTGAGGTACCCCTATGCCCAACCATATGAATCACGAGTGTTCATGTGTAATCATGTTGAATTCCAAAGACTACGAGCACTTACGCACAGGATTCTAGCCATCAAAATCTTGGTTTGAATAGTCATTATCCTTTCAACCTCACTTGTGACATTCTAGAATGATGGTTAAGTGAGACTGAGGCATATGATTTTTATATTTTTTCTTTTATCTATAATATTTCATTCTTTGAATGTAGAAAGTAAAAGGCTAGATAATATAAGGTTTCGCTACCCTATTACTTGACTATTCCTAGCATAAGCAGCCGGTTCCACCCTCCATGCACATCCCAAGCATGTCCTAATCACTACTAGGTTGCCAAACATTAAGCATCACTGGGTTGCCAAGTGTCAGACATATGTTCGAGGTGGTCGTGCTTATGTGTTCTCATGGGCTACCAACGTACCGTGACTGTAAAGCGATAACAGAAGCATGGAAATTATTAAAGTATTAAAACATTAATGCTTAAGTAATCTAGTTCAAATGCTAAAAGGAATGTTTGGAAAGCTCATCTTTATTGTCATTCACACCAATGGGCTCAGGTACATTAGCACTTGAATAAAGAGCTGTGCACTCAAATAAAGAGTTGTATACTCTTCGAACTATGGTTGCAGGCACTTGAAAAATAATCTACCTCTTGTGAAAACAAATTGCAAGAGCTTTACTACAACTTGAATAAAAGGTGCCATAAATGCAGTGGGTCCACGCATATTTATAGCAAGAAATGCACTTTGCATTAATGAGGCCACATCAATGCTTGAGAGGATACGTCGACAGGGTCATGTCGACATGGCCATTTTAACAAGGCTTCGTTGATATGGCCCAGTCAACATAATGACCGAATGCTTCATCATACCCCCATGACTGAGTGAAAACTCATCCTCAAGTTTGTTACAATTTGGAAGGTATGAGGTGGCTAGCAAAAACATCTCAAGATACCTACTAACACTGACAATACACCAAGTGCCCAAGTGTATCAAAGAGATTACAAAATTGTGGTGTTCGTGGACAACAAAATTGAATACCTTGACCACAATGGACGCATAACCTTGCCAAGATGTTGGAGTTGGTGAAGAAGATCATATAGTGCCTGGTGGCTGTGGTTTGGATAGGCCCTCACCAACTTCAAGTGCACGTGGTGGTTTAGATGGTGGTTTTGGTTGTCCCACGGCTATTGCAACTTCTGGAGGTAATTGAAAAGCCTCCAACAAAGCCCTTATTTTGTCTTTTGTACTTCTAGGATCATTTACAATCCAAGTAGCTTTGCCAATGTGTGCCAGAACAGGAACATCCCAAGGACATGGAAGTGCAAGGAAGAGCTCTTTTAAATTGACTAACCAGGCTGCAAACTATTTTTGTTCAATGTCGAACGTTTGGACTAATGCTTGCAGCCATTAGTAGTCATCCATCAGTTAGGCCAAGTTCTCTACAATAGAGCATTTTCCTTCAAAGCAGGTGTGAAGAACTTCAAGTTCTACATTTATGGTTTCCAGCTTTTGCTTTGTCTCCTTATGTGCCTTGAATTCACCCTCATATAATGAATACAAGGTGGCCACCTGCTTCTCAAGGTCTGACCGCAACCTCCCAGCTATAAGCATGGCTAGGTTTGTGTAACGAAGGTTGGCTAGTTCCATGTATTCTATCTTTTCTTCAATTTTTAGCTCCTTGAGATGAATCTCAGCCTAGTTGTAGGCATTTAACCCATCAAAGATGGGTTGCCACACCTCACCTCCTTCCTTGAGCTATTGGAGGGCTTGATTTATCTTAGCCTTTACGACTTGGATTTCTTTTTCATTTATTTCTTTTTGCAATTCCACTTGGTCCCTCTAGTGATTTTTCACTTGTTCAAACTTGAGGGCATCATTCTTCCTAGTGGTGATCTCAATGGCTGTCTTCTATCGCAAAGCTTGAACTTCCTTCATTGACAAATTATGATTCTCAGTAGCCAATCTTCTTACATTAGTGTTCACCCTAGCCAACTCCTCCTACTGTTGGCAGATAAAATCCTTCATTTGTTGATTTTCAAGATCAACATTGTGCAAGTGATGAACTTTAGTGATCAACCCAACATTCTCTTGGTAGACCTCTGCCAAGTCCTTGTTTAGATGATGAGAATGAGCTTCCTCTAAGGACTTGTCGAAGATTGTTGACTCTCACTCATACTCAGCCGTTTGAAGCTTGGTTTGAAGCTATTGAAAAGCTTCATCTTTGGTGAGGTCATGGTTAAGTATAGTCAGGTCAACCAGTTGGGCCCTTAGTTGAGCAACTTCTGTAGCCAAGCGTTGATTATCTACCTAAGCTACTTCAAGTTTCCCCTCTATGATGAGGCACTTTCCATTTACCAAGAGCAACTCTGATTGGGTTGCAATGATGTTTTCCATAAGGTCAAAGACATCCAAAAGCGGTTGCTCGATTCCCACCAGTCAATCTAGCAATTCTTCATGTTCCACTACACTGAGTCTCCCACTCTAAGTTCTTGCAAATGTCTACACATCTCTGAGCCCATGTATGTCTGGTATAGATGCCATAGATGCATTAAGAGCCGTGGCAATCATATCGACAACTACTTCTTCTACAACTTCCTATCCTTGGTGCTGCATTACTAGGGTGACCTTAGTGCTGCATTACAAGGGTGACCTTGGTGCTGCATTACTAGGATAGTCACCCCTTCACTCTCCTCCAAGCTCACCAAGAAAGTAGCAACATTTCCTAAAATTTCTAGGAACAATTGTTGAGTCATCAACATAGTTACTTCCCAGGCATTAGGGTCTGCTCTTGCGAGCACTTGTGTTCACGAGGTCAAAAGCATCGGCCCTACCCTCTCCAATAGGCTCACAAATCATGCCACTTGCTCTAGATGGCTCAAGGTAGGGTGGTACACTGAAGGGTCTCCACCACTGCTGGTTCCCACTTATTGCTCCTATTGGCGCAGGAGCAATTGTCAAATCTTGCTAATGTGCTCTACAATCGTGCATGAGCCCAACCCTGTTTCTTGTGTGGATGGTGGAGGTGGTGGCTACTCTTCCTCCATTCTTGTTGTGGCGAGTGTTTTCTCTTTCATCATCTCACGCCACAAGGAAATTGGAGCATGACAGAGTGTGTCATTAGCATATCGGGCTATCCCTACCTATTTCCACAATTTTCTAATCAGGCAAGGAAAGGGCAAAGCTTGCCTTCCACGTTCATTTTTCGCTAACTATTTCTCAATTTTTAGGAAGAGTAACTGTGGAAGGTTGATGGGAAATTTTCTACTTAAAGCAGCACATGTGTGAGTAGAGAAGGCGGTGATTTTGCTGGGTCGAACTGTTGGCGACCGTTTGGGACACGACCACCAATGAGTGTCCTCGAACAGGATTTAGGTGCCTGCTGGTCTCTGGCAACACCAAGGCCCAGATACCTCCAAATAAACTCAGTAGTTAATGTGAATATGTGTGTGTGCTGTTGCGGCGTGC
>MNCI01023335.1:22212-45368 GCA_015680685.1 Gnetum montanum | reverse complement strand
GTGGTGGTTATAACCACAAAAGAGATAAAAATGATGCATCTGACACGTGTCTTCATGATAATCCAAATTAAAATTAATTATAAATATTATAGTTGTAACTATCATAGGAAGTTACAACTTCCATAGGAATAAAAGGGATAATAGCCAAATGTCTCCTTTTATAGGATGTCACACAAATATCCCATAATTGTCCTTTCCTTTTTAAATCATAAAATATTTTATTTTCCTTGTAGTGATAGAGATAGTAACCATGGATTTGATATATGTATGCATATACAACCCAAGTTATATCGGGGCCGATTCCATCTTCATCTTCTCTGCACTTTGTCAACAGCGTTTTCATCTTCCACATCCTTCATGCACAACAAGAAGCTTCGGACCATCTCTAATCTCAGAGCCATACTGTTCCATGAAATGGCTAAATGTGCCAACACTTACCATTGGATTTAAGTGGTAAGACGTAATTTTGGAGTAGACTTGTTCTGCGATGGTTAATGTGCCAAACTCTTTATGATCTACACCATAACATCACCTGGTTCACTCCACTTTCACTTCGGGGTCTGCTTATTTTGAAATTTCTACCACATCAGCCCTAGTCTCAAGCAACTCAAGGGCTTGCGCGATTGCCTTTGCAAAGTAAGATACATGGATATCTTTGATTCTTACTCATGACCATGGCTACCGATTTGTTTAGAAGAGGTAAGTTTCACCCAAGTACCACTCACCACCAGACATGATGATTGGCCACATGGGAGAATTCTGTAGCTAAGCTTTGACTTTCTCTAGTGCACTTTCTAGGAATGGTTCAAAGTTTAATTCTTGAAGGATCGTTCATTACAGCTCTTTCAGCTTGATAGCATCAAGGAAGGCCCTGGTCAAGGTGACCTCAAGCCTTGGCACTCTTGCTGGAGTCTCATCCCCATGAGATTATTCTATGGGAACCTCTTCTTCAGGAATCTAACGAATAGATTCCATGTCGAGTTCCTCATAGAGAGGGCTAGTTGTATGTGATCCTTCTACGTGCTCTTGAGGTTGCATGCCCTACCCCCTTCCACGTTAGCATTACCTTCTCACTGCATAGAGAATGGTTGCGACAACTACCGCTATTTTCACTGCTAGTCTCAAAATTCCCTTGATGACACAAGTTATGCCTGCTGCTTTCGAGCCACCAACCAATCTAGTGCAGCCACGTCAATCTCTCTGGATTCAAAACAAAGAGCTTGAGGGGCATGCTCAATGCATGGAACATTACAACTTCCTTTGTGCTAAACTTATGGTGAATTTGCCTATGTACCCACAAGAACTTGAAGAGAAATATGAATATGAGTTCATGTATTGTAATAGGAAGGAATTCGTTCCTTCACCTAACACTTCCATACCCTTGACAGACCAAAAACAGTGGATCTTGGATCAACTGTTAATGGCCAGGGTGTCAATGGAAAAATGACATGTGGTGTTCCGTGATGAAGCATCCCACAATGGGAAGGAGGACTGATGAAGTTTCATTAAGTCAATGCGTCAACTGGGCTGCGTATATGCAGCCACATCGACGTGGGCCTATCGACATAGCCTCCCTACATCAACATGGCCCCATTTACGCAGCCGCCTATCTTGGCCTATAAATAAGAGGGCCTTCCGCCTCATTTAGGCACCTTTCAGTTAGTTGTAGTGAAGCTCTTGCAGTTTGTTCCCGCAAGAGATAGAATATTTTCCAAGTGCCCATAGTAGGTGTAAGAAAAGTGATAGGCTCTTTATTCGAGCGTTGACGTATCTGAGCCCATTAGTGTGATGACAATAAAGATGAACTATTCAAGCATTCCTTGTAGCATTTGGACTTAGCTATTTTATGCATTCAATAGTTTAAAATGTTTATGCTTTGTTAATTACTTGTTAATTACTTAAGTTTCTATTATTGTTATCTTGATCGCTATCACTTATTCGTAGTTTGTAAAGGCCATAAGTACAACCATCTCGAATGTAAATCAAACACTTGGTAAGCCCAGTGATGCTTAACTTCTGGTCACCCAGAAGTGTTAAGAGATGCTCAGAACATGTTCGAAAGATGGGATCGGATACTTGTGCTAGGAATAGTTAAAGTACAAGCTAGGATAATTATAGATTAGATAATAGTTCATTCCTTACTCTTCATACCTTAATTAGCTACCAAAAGATATGCAAAAAGATATAAAAATCATTAGCCTTAATCTTACTTAACCATCGTAATTGGAACATCACAAGTGAGATTAGGAAGACAGTGACCGTTCTAATCCAAGGGTTTCACTGGTTAGGATCTAGTGTGTGTTAAGTGCTTACAGTCTATGGAATTTGACTGAGTCACATGTGAATGCCCATGATTCGTATGGTTGGACGTAGGGGTACCTAGCCACTCATCATTCACCGTTGCTGGGGACTTGTTAAGTCTTACATGTGTCATCTAACCTTAGTGAAATTATCATTCAAGTCATTGGAACAGACACAGGATTGAAATATTTATGCATGCTAGGTGGATTAAAGTTAGTAGTAAGGTACATCGATTACATGGATTATCTAACGTCTAATATGTCTTCTCATAGAAGGGAGATATCCACCCCACCGGTGTCATAGGGGTGTCAAGTGGTGTACAAGCATCCCGATCAATACGTCCCTGATTTCACATTCATCCTACATCAAGATGAGCATCTATGATGGCAGGACATAGAGGAAAATATTGTACACCCTCCTGACTGATCGGCTCTTGCGATGCTATTTTACAATCTTGGAAGATTGGGCATCTAGGACCTTGGAGAAGAGTATGTCATGGAGGACCATAACTACCGGGACTATCGTCCCACTGAGGCTCAACGAGTAAGAGATCAGCAGCAGGCAGACAGATATAAACAACTAAAGGGGAAATAATTTAGTAACCCCTTATTGTCACAAGGGCTACAGGATGATGGGGATCCCATCTTTCATGATACCCATTCAACCGAACTTCCCCTAGGGTAGCAGGTCCTCCAATCCATGATTCAGTCCAAGCATCTCGGTGGCCAAGATCCCCAAGCAGATGGAGGGTCACATAGCAAAGATGAATGGGACAATCGGGACCATCATCAGGGTAGAGGGAGAGATCCCTCTCCTTCCTCTCCAACCTTTCACTCTCCTTCTCCTTCATCTAGCTTAAGCTCTGATTGTAAGTAGGAGGGAGCGAAAGGATGGTGGCAAAAAGGTTTGAAAGGGACAATGTGAGGAAGTGCAAGAGCAATCACGTGATGCTCACCGGCATGAAACAAGGGATAACTGGAATTATCATAGACATCATGATCCCCAGTAGGACTATGATTCAGATGAGTCGTTGTTGGCTACCCGGAGTATGCTCCAAATCACTGAGGTAGTTCAAATCCCTAGTAGGCACATGAAGGATAGCCGAATCAAGTGCGTTGATATGAACGACATCCCTAGAATTGAAGGGGGATACAACTGTGATCCATTGACTCACATGCAGGCATTCCATGATGCCTGCACCCTGCAAAACATTGACAATGATTGGTAGAAGTTGAAGTTGTTCCCTCGCACACTCGTCAAAGAAGCTAAAAGTTGGTACCGGTCCTTGGAGCTGGAATCAATCAAAAGATGGAGTACGATGCTTGAAATTTTCAATTACAAGTATCAAATGTACTCCAGAGTGGTGAACCTGAGATGGCAGATCCAAGGCTAGAAACAAGGGAATCATGAACCCTTGGATGCCGCCATGAGCAGGTACTACTCATTGTTGCATTGGTATCCTAGGCATGGTTACTCTCAACAGGCACAACTTCACCACATCATTGATGGGTTCCATTTTGAAACGCGAAAGACCCTTGGTGTGTATGCCCAGGGACGATTGTCAGAGCTAAGGGTCCATCAATTACAACGCCTCATTGAACAGGTGGCCAAGGAGGAAGGAAAACTTAGAAAAAAGAAGTGTAGAAGAATTCAACTAAGATCCTTCCCTCAGGAAAAGGGAAGTCCATTTTTGTGATGAGGAGGAAGAATCATCACTGGAAGCAGCAATAAACTAAAAGACCTTTCCATTACAAAAGTTCACATCTGAAATTTTGGAAAAGGTGGTTAAGATGTGGAACTCCTTGGATGAAAGAGTCCAAAAAGTGTTGAAAATCATAAAGGAATCCAAAGAACAAGGTAATGACCACGATCAGTGCAAGAAGAAGGAAGTTGAACATGCCCAATATAAGGGTAAGGGCAAGGTTACTGTGGTAGAGTAGGTTGTAGACTCTAACACTGAGGAGGAAGATGAATGTGGCATATGCCAATATGAACATCCTAAGGGATGTTGCCCTATGGTGTCACACCTTCAAGAGTCTGGGGTGTACGCATTGAACCCCTTCTTGGCACAGCGGTAAACACCCCAAAGGTTGCCTTATCCACAAGGCAATCCCAGGTGATTCCACCAACAGCAACAAGCATACTATCCAAGTGGAGTGCCACCACAACCATATGAATACTTCCAACAATGGAAGCACCCACAAACATGGGGGATTCCACCTCCAAGGTAGCAGTACCCTCACAAACAACCAAATCCTTATGGGTACTACGTTCAGCAACTGATCTCTCCACGAGACTCTTCCAGCCATGTGGCCTTTCAAAGTCATTACCACCCCTGGAGTATTTTTGACCTCAATCTCCATCACCCCAGGGGGAAACCCCATATCTCTTCTACCCTCCATCACCTTCTTCTGCCACTCCTCCACAACACCCCACTTAGCTGCCACCTACACCTCCAATGTAGGGAGAGATACCACCATAGTCGCAGCAACAAAACACTACGAGGGCTATTAACTTACAACTAGCACCTCAACCTAGTGGACCGGAACCCAAGCCACCCAAACGTCCCTTTTTCTAGCCCAACAATCTGAACATACCCTTGCATACACTTGTGGCCAATACCTTTGAACCTATAAGCACCTCCACTACTCCACCGCCTGAGCAGCTGCAAAGCCAACAACAACAACACTCCAATGTCTAGACGATCATGCTCACGCATGCTGTGACCAACTGGATCAAAGCAGGTCACCTTCCCCAAAAATTGACTGATCTAGAAAGCCCCCTCATCCATCTTCAAGTGGCAGGGAACGAGCCATGCAAATCTCTTCTAGACTCGAGGTCAGGGATCAATTTGATCTCTCATGATATGTACAAGAACTGGAACCTGCCCCCGCTAAAGAAGAGCAATATCTGGCTCAAGTTAGTAGACCAGTCCATCACTGTTCCCTTGGGATTGGTGGAGGACATTGTGACCACCATATGTGGGTGGTCCTACCCTGCTGATTTCCTGGTCATCCGTGTAGAGAACTACAAGGGGAACTTCCCAATCATCATGGGAAGGGCCTAGCTAAGCACGATGGATGCATGACTAGGCCTCCATGATCTATCCCTTGAAATTTCAAAGGAAAATCCTTTCGGGAAGATCGAGAAGAAGCGTGTTCCATGCATCGTGTACAGTGACTCAGGGTGCAATTGTGTGCAGCAATTATGGTCAGCTAAGTGGATATCCATTCAAGCATGCAGTCAGTGTACCAAGGAATCACCTGTTCAACAGTGCCTATACGTAGTAGCCACTAACCAAGAGGGCACCCAGTGGTTGACAGGTGCTCCTGCTAGTAGCGCATTGTGCATGGAACCATCAAAGGGGCTTGTATAAGCCTACATTCATAGCAGAGATGAAATGGAAGAGATTCATCAATAGTTATTCACTGTTGATGACCAAGATGATTGGGGGAAGCTAGAAATCCCTAAGAACTTCAAAAAAGAGCCCCTTGAGTTAAAATCTTTATGCATTTTTGCAAAATGGAAAGCTAGTAATCATTAATGCCACACTTGCTTCAAAACAAAAGAAGAAGTTGCTGGAGGTGGTAAAAAAATGGGTTGCTACATTCGCATGGTCATATCCTGAGTTAACTAGAGTTGATCCCAGGGTCCGCCAGTATCGAATCTATCTTGACCCTTCCATGAAGCCACGACAACAGCCACAAAGATGGTTGAGTCCCAAATTGAAGCAGGTTGTAAAAGATGAAATCGAACAATTGCTAAAGGCAAGATTCATCTATTCTGTCACCGATAGCGAATGGGTTAGCCCACTCGTTATCATGCCCAAGAAAGATGGCAAGTGGAGGGCTTATATTAATTTCTGGATGCTCAATATGGCAAGCTTCAAGGACCACTTCCGCTCCCATTTGTGGACCAGGTGTTGAACACCATTGCATGGCACTGCTACTACAGCTTTTTGGATGGTTATAGTGGTTATAACCAAATCCAAATAGCACTAGAGGACTAAGCCAAAACTACTTTCATAAGTCCATGGGGGACTTTTGCATACAAGAAGATGCCCTTTGGCTTGTGCAATGTACCCGCTACGTTCCAACGCCTTGTCCTAAGCATCTTCCAGCAACAAATCGGCAATGGGGTTGAAGTATTCATGGATGACTTCTCCACCTATGGGGCCACATTCGAGCAAGCCTTGGACCATTTGAAGCAAGTTCTAAAAAGGTGTGTAGACACTAATCTTCTACTCAATTGGCAGAAGAGCCATCTGATGGTCCAAGAGGACATTGTGTTGGGGCATCGCATATCACAAACAGGGATCAGAGTCGATCCTAAAAAGATCAAGGTTATCCAAGGAATCACCCATCAACCAAGTACCATCAAAGATGTTCAGTCATTCCTTGGACACGCTGGGTACTACCGACGATTCATTCAAAACTTCTCAAAAATCACCAAGCTGTTGGTAGAGCTGACAAAGAAGAACACCCTATTCATCTGGACCAAGGAGTGCGAGTCTGCATTCCAAGTGCTGAAACAGAAACTCATAGAAACTCCAATTCTACAAGCCCCTGATTGGGCCAAACCTTTTCACATTATGATAGATGCATCCAACTATGCCTTGGGAGCCATGCTTACATAGTGTGACGATCAGAAACATCCTTATTATATCCACTGTGCAAGCCATAGCATTGTGGGTGCTCATTTGAACTACACCATCACCAAAAAGGAGTTAATGGCAGTGGTGTTCACCTTGGACAAATTCTGGTACTATGTGCTCAGATACGAAGTGTTTGTGCATACTAACCACAGTGCTATCCAGTTCCTAATGAACAAACCAATGGTGAGCCCCCGCATAATCCGGTGGCTAGTGATTCTTCAAAAGTTTGATCTTACCATGGTAGATACGAAGGGGACTAAGAATGTGGTTGCTGACCACTTGTCTCGGTTGTGATGGGATGATGCAGAAGAGGAGGAGCCCTTATCCGACCAATTTTCAGATGAACTCCTCTTGATAGGCACAGTTGATCTACAAGTGCCCAAGGAATCCCTTTGGTTCCACCACATCCTCACCTACCTCATCACTTAAGAGTTGCCAAAGGAGTGGAACCATTGGTAGAAACAACAGTTTCTCCATAAGGCCAAGAATCTCATGGAGATCAATGGCCACCTTTACAAGGTGTGCATAGATGGCTTGGTTTGATGGTGTGTCCCTGATTGTGATACGCTGCAGGTCCTCCAAGATGCTCATGAGGGCCCTTGTGGGGGCTACTATGTAGGATGTCGCACTGCCATTAAGATCCTGCTTGCAAGGTATTACTAGTCCACCATCTTTAGGGTTGCACAATGGTTCACCCACTCTTACGAATGATGCCATAGGGATGATGGGATGACGACACGGTTGGAGGGACCTCAACAATGGATCCAACCACTAGAGCCCTTAAAAATTTGGGGCATCAACTTCATGGGACCCATCACACCCCTAGCAAACAAAAAGGCATACATCATCATAGCTGTGGACTACTGTACAAAGTGGGCAGAAGCGGTAGCTGTCATCGACTATTCTTCCAACACCACCACACAATTTGTCCAACAACAAATCGTTAACAGGTTTGGAGTGCCACTTGCACTCATTTCTAATAATGGGACTCATTTTACGGGTATCACTTTTCTAAAACTCATGCAACGCTTAGGGGTAATGCATAAATTCACAACTCCCTATCACCCCCCAAGCCAATGGGCAGGCCGAAGTCACCAATAGGGAGATCACCAAGATCCTTACCCGAATCATCAGCAAATATAGGAGGGATTGGAGCACTAAGCTTAACGATGCCCTATGGGCCTATCGCTCCACTTGGAAACTTCCTGTAGGGTACTCTCTCTATGAGTTAGTGTATAGAAAGTTGTCAACACTTCCAATTTAAGCCAAACTCTACACACTATCCACTACTAGTGACTTAGGTCTTGACCTACTGCTAGCACAATGCGAACGACTGATCAATTTAAGTGTGCTAGATGAGAACTGATTAGTGGCCCTATCCTCCAATGAGATCCACAAGGCGTACAAAAAAATGACATGACCTTAGAATTCGGAAGATCATGTTTAGATGTGGAGACAAGGTGTTGTATTGGAACCCCTAACACATATCCCAATCGAACAAGTTTCAAACATTCTGGGAGGGATCTTACATTGTCTTTGAAACCTTCCATTTGAGGCCTTTCTCATCCACAAAGCTGCAGACCCCACCAAAACATAGTTAGTCAACCGCCAACAACTGAAACCTTTGCATGAACTCCACTCAACTAGTGCAACCACCTCATCATCGCCAGGTCAGCCATGCTCCATTTTTTGTGTCTCCTCCTTTTCACCCAGTCATAGGGGAGACCATCTTCCCTGCTAATCCATTCCACTACACACCTTACCATTTTGTCATTTTTTGTTTTACACTTTTTTGTTTTACATTTTTTCTTTTGCACTTTTTTGTTTTCACCATCGTTTATACGTTTGCAAATTCTTTGTACATTTTTTCCTTTCTTTACTTATTTTTCATTTCTTTGTGGACGTTTTATTTTTCGCATAATTGTTAATATGTTGTCTTGTTATCTTTAGATGTCTGGCACAGATGGTTTTTATTGCGATGGGTAATGTGCACTCGTCTACCTAGTTGTCCAATTTCTGCCCTCGCATGGTTCTTTTTGGACTTTACATCTACTTTCTACCCATTCACCCACTCCATGGTTTTCCTTCCATTGAGAACATGCAACCCCTTCACTTAAGAACCTTATAATTAATGTGTGACTTGTATAGTTCTTGGACTCAGGAATGACCCAATGGTTTGAATCGGGTGTGACTTCAAGGGGACTGCAATATTCGTTGCTCTGTTCTATCCCCTAAGGTTGTTGGTATGTCCTTATAGATTTCCTACCGCTTCACGTCCTTCTCTCCATGGAAGCTTCTAGGTAGTTCGACCTTGCATGGTGTGGTCCTCACTAAAAAAAATAAAACATGAGGATTCAAAGCACACCCCTTGATCGGATGCATGCAAACATGCATGGGTCTTTGCATGGTGTGGTTCCCCCGAGAAAAAAAATCATTATGTGGGAATTCAAAGCACACCCCTTAGACCGCCTCTAATGGGTTACCATACTAGTTATGGGACTTCCTTGGTCCCCTCTAACTTCATCCCGTTCCACTTCCTTCCTCTCACATTTGTTGGAGTGGTGGTTCTCTGTGGGGTCATTCTTGCTTCCCTGGGGCATGGCCAGGACTTCATCTATTGCTACGATGTCACTGAATGCAGATGGTTTTGGGTCTAACCTCAGGAACAGTTCTATCAGGTCACTTAACCACATCTACACATGGGGTTTCATGTGACTAACGATTGGACTACCATTCTCTCGTCTCTCTCTCCTCACCCAGTTCTCTCCATCCCTCACCTCACTGCCTGTCTTATGTCATGAAGGTATGTCATGATATCCATGGGTTTCCCATGCCTTGGCAGGATCTCTTAGGTAGGAGTGTTACCTGGTGAACACCATTTCTTGTCCCCAAGACCCACGGACCCTAGTTTTGAGGACTATGCAGGGGCTACTAAGGCTATGGCCTGCTATGGGACGGACCCACCTACATCTCCTTCATCCCACTTGTTAAGCCTCCCATCCTTTGGATTTCGTGGTTGACTAGTTTTCGGGTCCCATCGCTCGATTTATTCCCCACAGAGTCCTTTTTGAGTCCCGTTCTCCTATTTTTGTCTCTTTTTCGAGCTTAATTACCTTCCTCATATCCTTAGCCATGTCCAGGACTCTCATGCGCTTCAACCGCCCCAATTTGGCATTTCAAATTTCTCATTTCTGGCTTTTTCTAGGTTGGTCAATAGGTCAACACCCCTACGTATACACAACCTCATCAACGCAGCGCCTAACCCCTATATATACACTCGCTGCACTTTGAAAATTTTATCATTTGGGATCCAAATTGACTGGATTTTTTGCCAATTTTTTCCCTAACCTTTCCCAACATACCTACATTCCATCACGAGTCTGCATCAACCGATCCTTGCCCTTTTAAGTAACCGGAGGTATGCTCTTAGTCGTGGGGGGTGGTGCCTTTGTGAAATTAACTATAATTAATTGATTAGTTAATTAATTCATCAATTATGAAAACTTTGGCCCTAACCTATAAATTAATGCTTTGGAAGACTTAACGGTGTGCCTGTGCCAACAACATAACTTGGTCAAACTGAGAAGGTATATACGGACCATCTTAAGCTACTTATGAACGATCCAACAGATAGTTAAGTTGATTGCAAATGGAACCCAAGGGATGAAGGACCATCACAACCAAGGGACAAGCACCCACGCATGGGAAGGGGACAAGGTGTGCAACCGCCAGAGCATGCAGAGGGTTCTCATGCAACTGGACCCTTCTGCAAAAGACCTAACGTGGAATCTGTTCATCAGATTCCCGAAGAGGAGATTCCCGGTGAGCAATTGCTCGAGGATGAGACTCCTTGGGTAGCACCACAGCTTGAGGTCACCCTGACCCAAGCCTACCTTGATGCTATCACACCACGCAAGATGCAGTGAATGGTCCTTCATGAGCTAAATTTTGGACCATTCCTCGAGAACGCATCAGAAGACATAAGGCTCCAACTGCAGAACTCTCCGATGTGGCCAATCATCACAACCAATGGTGAATGGTACTTAGGAGAAACTTATCTCTTATGGACGAACCGACAACTAGGGTCTAGAGTAAGAATCAAAGACATTTATGTCTCTTACTCTTTGGAGGCGATAGCGTAGGCTCTGGAGTTGCTCGAAATCAGGGAAAATATGGTTGAAATTCCAAAGCAAGCTGATCCAGAGGTAAAGGTGCAATGGACCAAATGGTGCTACGGGGCAGAGCATAAGGAATTTGGCCGCTTAACCACAGTGGAGAGTGTGTACTCAAAGATCACGTCTTACCACCTAAACCCAACGGTAGGACCCAGTAAAATCACAACCTTCTCCGCTCGTGCGTGTGCCACCTTGAGTGGGAAATTCCCCATGAGTCTTCCAAAGCTGCTATTTCTAGAGATTGAAAAGAGGTTCGCTGAGAATGAACATGGAAGATAAGCTCTCCCCTTTCCCTGCCTAATCTGAAAGTTGTGCAAATGGGCAAGAATAGCATGATATTCCAATGATGTAATCTAGCACACCCCAATTGCCTCGTGGTGAGAGATGATGAAAGATAAAAATCCTGTCACCACACAGACAAAGGAGAAGCAGCAACCACCTCCACCACCTACACAAACAATGTAACCAGGCTTGCAAACCATAGCAGAATACATCCACGAGATCCAGGAAATGCTCTCAAGCCAGCAAGAGCAATCTGGCAGGACTAGTGGAGGAGAAGATCCTTTGGTCTATCACCCTACCATGAGCCACCTGAAGCAAGTGGCTCAATTAGTTAGCTTGCTTAAAATGGCAAGTCTGGTATTTTCCACCACCTGATTACGAGCTCCAACCAGAACAGATCCAAGCATCCGAGAGGCAACAGTGCCAATCGAACAGTTGTTCCCTAAAATTTCAAGGAATGCTGCTACCTTCTTGATATGCTTGGAAGATGGTGAAGGGGTGATGGTCCTTGTGATGCAACACCAGGGATAGGAAGTTGCAGTCGAAGTGGTTGCTGACATAATTGCTACAGCTCTCAATGCACCCATAGCACTTGTACCAAACATTCATGGACTACAAGATGTACAGGTGTCTATTGAAACTTTGCATAGCAAGATTAATGCAGTCCAACATGAAGAGTTATTGGACCAACTGGTGGGAACCAGGCAACCACTTCCGAATGTCTTTGACCTTCCAGACAACATTATTGCAACCCAGTCGGAGCTACTCTCGGCAAGGGGCAAGAGCCTTGTTTTAGAAGGGGAACTTGAAGCTGCTCAAGATGCTTGTCAGTGCTTGGCAATGGAGGTAGTCCAATTACAAGCCCAACTCACCGATCTAGCCATCCTCAACCACAAAATCACTAGGGATGAAGCTTTTCAACAGCTTCAACTTAAACTTCAAGTCGTTGAGGATGTGCGAGAGACAGCAATCTTCGACAAGACCCTAGCAAATTCTTGAGCATATCACTTAGAAAAGGACTTGGCTGACCGCTGAAGTTCATCACCTGCGTAATGTTGATGCAGAAAATAAACACATGAAAACTTTCATCCACCAACAACAAGAAGAGCCAGCCAAGGTGAACGCTAACATAACAAGGTTGGCTACTGAAAATCGAAATCTGTCAATGGAGGAGGTTCAAGCATTACAACAGAATTCTGCAATCAAAATTTCCGCTTGGAAAAACGAGGCCCTAAAATTTGAAAAAGTTAAAAATCATTACAGGAACCAAGTGGGATTGCAGAAGGAAGTGAATAAAAAACATATTCAAGGCGCAAAGGCCAAGAGGAACCAAGCACTCCAGCAGCTCTGAGAGAGAGGCGATGCATGGAAACCTATCTTTGATGGGTTGAACAACTTCAATAAAGCTAAAATCTACCTAAAAGAGCTGCAAATTGAGGAGATGAGAGAATACATGGAGCTTGCCAACCTCCAAGATGCAAACTTGGCTATGCTCACAACCGAAAGACCATGGTCAGAATTAGAAAAGCAAGTGGCCGCCATGTATTCCCTATACAAGGGAGAGTTCCAGGCGCACAAGGCAACGAAGCAAAAGCTGGCAACAGTGAACGTGGAACTTGAGATCCTCCACACAAGCTTTGAAGGTCAATGAATAGTTGCAAAGGACCTTGGCCATATGATGAATGACTACCAATAGCTATAGGCATCAATCTGAGCGTTCGACATTGAACACAAGTAGTTTGCAGCTTGGTTTGTCAACCTAAAGGAACTCCTTCCAACGTTGCCATGACCTTGGGAAGTTACAGCTCAAGTACACATTGGTAAAGCTTCCTAGACTGTGAACGATCCCTGAAGCAAGGAAGAAAAGATGAGGGCTCTATTGGAGGCTTTCTGGTTGCCTCCAGAGGTTGCAACTGTTGTAGGGCACCTGTCATCCATGCCACCACCAACGCATGGGCCAGAGGCTAGAGAAGGTCTGTCAAAACCACCGCCCCTAGGGACGATGTGATCTTCTCCAATAAGTTTGTGCATCATCCTACATAGTAGAGGGTCCAGGACCAGTGAGGTGTTCAATTTTATCTCCGAACACCACCATTTTTGTCATTTGTCCTCCTCTGTAACTCAAGCACTTGGTCAAATTCATGTTGTGTCATGTGTGTGTCACATATGTGTTTAACTTATGTGTGTTGTAAATAAGAATCCATAACTTCCAAATTGCAAAGTAACTTGAGAATGAGTTTTTGCTTAGTCGTGGGGGTATGATGAAGTGTCATTAAGTCAATGCATCAACTGGACTGCGTATACCTGACCGTGTCAATGCAGGCCCGTCAACGTAGCCTCCCTACGTCGACGTGGCCCTGTTTACGCAACCGCCTATCTCAGCCTATAAATAATAGGACCTTTTGCCTCATTTAGGGATCTTTCAGTTAGTTGTAGCAAAGCTCTTGCAGTTTGTTCCTGCAAGAGATGGAATATTTTCCAAGTGCCTGCAGTAGGTGTAAGAAAAGTGATTGGCTCTTTATTCGAGCATTGATGTATCTAAGCCCATTGGCATGACAACAATAAAGATGAACTATTCAAGCATTCCTTGTAGCATTTGGACTTAGCTATTTTATGCATTCAATAGTTTAAGATGTTTATGCTTTGTTAATTACTTGTTAATTACTTTATTTTCTATTTTTGTTATTTTGATCGCTATCACTTATTCGTAGTTTGTAAAGGCCATAAGTATGACCATCTCGAATGTAAATCAAACACTTGGTAAGCCCAGTGACGCTTAACGTCTGGACATCCAGAAGTGTTAAGAGATGCTCAGAACGTGTTTGGACGATGGGATCGGATACTTGTGCTAGGAATAGTTAAAGTACAAGCTAGGATAATTATAGATTAGATAATAATTCATTCCTTACTTTTTATACCTTAATTAGCCACCAAAAGATATGCAAAAAGATATAAAAATCATTAGTCTTAATCTCACTTAACCATTGTAATTGAAACATCACAAGTGAGATTAGGAAGATAGTGACCATTCTAACCCAAGGGTTTCACTGGTTAGGGTCTAGTGTATGTTAAGTGCTTATAGTCTATGGAATTTGATCGAGTCACGTGTGAACGCCCATGATGCGTATGGTTGGGCGTAGGGGTACCTAGCCGCTCATCAAGGACCTAGATTCCCACTCCAAGGGAAGCAGTCATGCTAGCTTTGTTATGGCTCCTCCCTCCACAATGTCCCATGCAAATCTACTTTTTATGGTCACTACGCCTTTATTGTTGTCTACCGCCAACCGTGTTATGCATTCATCACATCAGCATTTTTTCTCTTTGGCTTCCTTTCTAGATGTTATCCCTTCACGATCCATTCCTTCGTAGTCACAATCAACCAACCCATCGCATCACGTACTTATGTCTATGTTACCACATGTGCACACAGTACCCACTTCACAATTATACATAGCTTCTACATCCATCCTAGCTTTCGCTCCTGCTCCACCATCAACGACAGGCCCCACCCTTACCACGTGGTGGGCTCCAAATATGTCACCCCATATTGCATAGCCTACACAGATGTCCTATCTTCCTCATCATCAACACTAGGTCCTATAGGTGGTAAATCCAACTACAAGGTTATTGTTTATGCCACCGGCTATGCAAACAGTGTATCCTATGGCACAATCAACAGTTGTCGCCCCACCTGCACCACCTACAAGGTGGTGGATGACACAGGCAGTACTGCCCATAGGGACAATTCTGATCACCTACAGGCCATGCTGCTGCTCCTATCCCACCACCAGTCATGGCTCCACTTATTATTCCACAGCCAATCCCTTCGTCCTTGAGTCTAGATCAAGCCTTCCAGCTTATTCAGACCCTTATTGAAGAGCTTAACTGCCTCAAAACTGCAGGTTCTGATACAATATAGGTCATGGATTTCTACCATGACGATCCTATCAGTCTGGTAGTTTCCATCTTGTCATTACCTCCTAGGATGCCACTTCCCCATTTCACAAAATACAATGAGGAAGGTGATCCCAACACTCATCTCGTTACCTTTAGGTCAGAGTCATTATTGCTACAACAATGGCCACATATCATTATCCTTGTTTTTGCTATGTCCCTAACGGGTAAAGATTTGGATTAGTATCATGCACTTCCATGCTCTTCCATTTTGACCTTGGAAGAGCTGCTGACTTAGTTCGTGACTCATTTCAAATACAACCTATAGCCAGAGGTCACATTGGACCAATTAATGGGAGTTAAGCAAGATCCGCTTGAACTGGTCCAAAAGTTTATACAGCAGTGGAGCGTCACCTTGAATGAAATCCGTGAGCCCATCACAGACGCCCATCTATTGGCAATTTTCAATGGGCAGTTAATGACTTTATTATGTCTAAACTGTATTATCTCACTCCCCACTCCCTCATCCAAGCCTTCGCTCAGACTAGAAGCATCCAAGACATGGCAGAGGCTAGCAAAGACTCAGCGTATGTGGCCTATAAAAATGCCCACAAAAAAAAGCAAAGATAAAGGAAAGGTTGCAACAACAACGGTAGCAGTAGTGGCCAAAGAGGCCAAAAAGAAAAATAACAACAAAAAGACAGCTACAACGCCTACTGAGGCTATAGCTAGCTCAAACAACACCGACCAACAAACAACATCGGCTCCTAAGACATTGCCTCAGCCAAAGCCTAATTTCGAGCTTAAAGACTGCTCAAAATATATGGCTCTACCTATTAAGCCTTCAAAACTTCTGAAGCAACTGCTAGGAACTGGTCACATTCAATACAAGAACATGTCTAAAGAGGCTCTAAAATGCCACAGACGACATTGTGAGCTACTCAAAAATCCCTCCTTGGCCCTGCCAAATGAAACATCAATTCCTAAGAACTTTAAGCTAGACCATTTCTGCGACTACCATCAGCTATGTGGTCATGACACAGAATACTGTTGGGCGTTGAAAAATGACATTCAATGCATGATCGACCAAGGCAAGCTGATCCTCGATAGCAGTAGTCTAATTCGTCCAGAAAACTAGTCTATCCACATGTACCAAGATCCATTGAATGCAAATAATGCAGGGTACTCTATCAACGTGGTGGGTAGGGATGGCGATGGCCCAGCACCACTATAGCAACCCTTTGTGCTATGGGTGCCTCCTTGCCCACCTCATGCAACAAACTCATTGATATCGACGGGCATGGCATAGCAACAACCCTTTGTCCTCCGAGTTCCGCCTCAGACGTCTATTCTGTAGTCGATTGTCGTTAAAGCCGCAGCCCAGCCCGCGCCCACACCTAAGCACCCTTTGTCATCAAGGTGCCAAAGCTATCAGTTGCCCCTACTATGCAGGGGCAAACATCTAAGCCAACGCCCCAACCTCAACCCACAAGGAGAGGAGAAGGGCATGTGATAGATAAAATAGCCAAAGACCATGTTATGCTGGGGTTTCCTAAGCCTACCCCTCTAGCCTTAATGCCCTTGGCTCCTTCTTCCTCTGAAAAGGATGATGTTACGCAGACGCGGCCATCTTCTCCATGCCCAAGAAAATACAACCCTTGACCAGAAATCGTTCCTCCCTGAAAGATCCATCTCCTGGGACAAATGGAAGAAGAGAAGAGCAACAAACAACCAGACCATGGGCATAATCTCCTTGACGCTTTTACACAAGTTAAGAGGCTTTCAAACAAAAAAATACAACGTTGAGCCTGTATGACTTGCTGATGACATCCCAATTGCATCGTGAAGCCATGGTTTGCATGCTAGCATCCATACCAGTGGACGAAAGCTTGCCAGCAGATGAAGAAGCAATCCATTTGATCATGCTTCCCCCCTACTGAACAACCATGGCCTTTCCAACTAACATTCCATGATGAGTCCATTAAGGATGACCCAGAAAAGGGTCAGGTGATAACAGTGCCCATGTTCATCACTATCCAGGTTAGCCAATACAGGATCCAGAGAGTACATGTAGATGATGGGGCCACTGCCAATGTCATTCCATTTCCCATAGTGGACAAACTGGGTTTGATCAACCAGATCAATCCCATGAAGACATCATGCTTAAAATCATTTAATGGAGCACATGTGCAAATTAAGGGAACTGTACAGATCAACTTTGTAGCAGGGGATCAATTCCCCATAAATGCAGTGTTCATTGTTGTCAAGGAGATGCCCAGCTTCAACCTAATCTTGGGGAGGTCTTTGTTGGCTCAGCTAAGGGCCGTCTCATCATCCATTCACCAAGAGATCCACTTGCCCTATCCAGGAGGGGAAGTGATTATCCACGGTGATAAGATGACTCCCCAAGCTGTCAACAACATGGAGATGGAATAGGGTTCAAATATTGAAGTCCTCGAAGATCAAACCCCTATCCCAATAGTCAAATAGACCGACACAGTGGCCGATGAAAGCTTGACTTGGGCTAAATTACCCTTCCAGGGAGGGGATGATAGCATAGAGGAGTGGTGTAACAAACCTCCTTGTCCATATGTGTCACCAAATCTAAGAATGATCAAGAAGCAACTACAGAACTAACAAACAAACATGTTAGCATAGCATGTTACATCTACCCACATTGCTTACTATTACACTGTTTACATTCTTTATCGTTTCATGTTACATCGTCTACCATTATGCTTCTTCACTTTTCCAGCCCAAAATGCCCTTAAACTATTGCTAGCCTAAAATGGCCTTAAACTAGTTACTGCCCGCTACAGCCTAAAACTGGTAATTCCATTTATTCTTTTCCATGTGTGATGGCCCAGCCCAAAATGGCCTCAAACTATCTTTGGCCCAAAATGGCCTTAAACTAGTTACTACCCACTACGACCTAAAACTGGTAATTCCGTTTATTCTTTTCCATGTGTGATGGCCTAGCCTGAAATGGCCTTAAACTATCATCGGCCCGAAATGGCCTTAAATTAGTTATGACCCGCTACGGCCTAAAATCGGTAATTTAGTTTATTCTTTTCCATGTGTGATCGTCAGGCCCGAAATGGCCTTAAACTATCGCTGGCCCGCAGTGGCCTAAAACAAGTAACCTTTCTGACAAAGCGTTTTTCTTTTTTAAAAAAATTAAAACCTTTCTTTTACAAATGCCATTAACTGGCTTAAAAATAAAACACTTTATTCTTTATTTCCTTTTATTACAATAAAAATCCTTGACCAGTATTGCTACGCTACACATCCCCCTTGTTACCACCTCCATTTGCTTCACCCAACTCCACATTCGCCTCATGAGGATCTTCCTCATGAAAATCTTCTTCGAGTGGATCCTCTTCATGGGGGTGATCCTCTCTGTGAGGCTCCTCCTCATGGAGATCCTCTTCGTGCCGATCCTACAATTTGACATGAGGAAAACGTTAACGTTGTAATAAAAATCACGTGTAAGAAAAATACAATAGTCGCACAGCTTACCTGTGATGGTCCTACGTCGATCACGAAAGGAATTTGTTCCAGGTCAATTGACAAGCATCGCATAATATCATCCTCAGTGAGCTCTGCCCAAACGCCATCTCCTAGATCAGTTCCAGCCTTGATCTTCCCTTTTTCCACAGGAGTCCACCGAGGCCGCTCAAGGAAAAAGGAAGGGATAATGGTCTCCTCGCCAAGGAGATTCATCTCTCTCTTAGGGGAGACACTCACTGTCACTTGTTCTTGGAACTTTTCATATGCTCCAGAAGCACCGATGACATCGAGAAATAGCTGGAGGGATTGCGCTTCAACCGCAGAATCTCTATAATGTTGGCAGTGTACTGTCTGAAATCGTCGGTCTCTGACTAGAAGGAAACAGAAACCGGGGGATCACCGGACATGCACAGAAGACCCTACCTTCGCTTGAGGGTGAGCTAGAATGAACAAAGGTAGAGTACCTTGAGTGGTCCGCACACGGATCAAGCAAGGATTTCCCCAAACGTGCATCGAGGTGCTATATGCTGGGTTATACGTAAACGGCGTAAAAGATGTAAAATAGAGCATAAATAGCGTAATTGATGTAAACGGAGTGTAAACGTAAAATAGCATAAATAGTAAACATGCAACAATTAATGCAAAACTGTAACTAATTTCAAGAATGTAGCAATATTATAGCAAAATGAGAGTTACAATGCACTGGTCTAACGCAGTTGTGGCTTTCACACAAGGCGGACAAATAGCCCCGATGGATGTAGGGATGACTGCTGGCTCAAACTGCAAGCACAATGTAGAGTTTGTATGCTCAGCGTATAGGGTTAAGGCCCAGCGTATAGGGTTATCTGCTCTGGTTCTTAGCGTCTCTGTTTTTCTCTCTGGTTTGCTCAAAGTTCCCCAACCGACCTTGATCTAGTGAAAAATTGGGGTTTTTATACAGGTTTTGACGTTAAACTCAGGTTGGGTGACACGTGGCGCGTTGCAAGAATAAAATTTACAAGTGTACAACATGTTACATCTGCTAGGCATATACGTTGGATGTATACACTGTATCAGGCAGGCATAGACTCTAGGCGTATACACTCGGCGTATACGCTGGATGTGCAAGGTGTATACGCTGGGCCTATACATTGTGGATGCTGGGCATCTACGCTGGGCGTATACGCTGTGGATGCTGGGCGTATACGCTGGTGGTTGCTCTGTTCATGTGAGTTGCTACCTTGTACCAAGTCTTGCTCTGCAATGCTGTCTCTATGCCGTCTTCAGGGATTGCATGTCGAGCGTATACATCAATCATATCTACCAAGCGTATGTGTGAGGCATCTATGCTGGGCGTATACGCTGTAGATGCAATCTAGGACATATACGTTGTGAACATCAGGTGTATACGCTGAGCGTATACACTGAGAATACATACTTAGTGTAAACTAAGTATTTTAAGCTCTGAAGTTGCTAGATTTGATAGCAGATGTTGTCGTGGTCATCGACGGGTCCCAAGGAACTGCTCCTCGTTGAGTTCAAGTCTGCTTGAAGCTGTTTGTGGGGTTCTCAAGCTTTAGTCATGCTAGGGAGCATTGTGACTTAGCTTGATTCTTTTTGGAAAAAAGTACTAAGCTCAAAATTTTGTGGTGTTTCATTGGTTCCTCTTTGTTGACACTTGGAGGAATCAACCCAAGAAGAGTTGACAAAGAAGTGAAAAACACCACAAGCAACTCGATAAAGACTTTGTTCTTTGCCACCTGACTAGACATCATTGCACTGTGTTCAATAGTACATAGGATTGGGGAGGTGAAATTTGTAGCTGGTAGGAAAATGAAGATTGTGGGGATTAGGAACTGACCAAGGAATTGTGCTTGGTAAAGGGGATACGTTGGTGTGTATCATGCTGATCCTTGTCAATAGCCATTATTTAGCAGACTCAGAATCAAGACATGCGATGTGCATCCTTTGGTGGAACAACACTCTTGGTTAGTGTCCAAGAAGACTTGTTGGTGACACCAAAGCCACATGATGATGTGTTGCATTCCTTAGAGGAACAGGGCCCTTGTTTAGTGTTTTAGGGGGAAGCCTGTTAGCGGAGAGCCAAAGCCATCCAACGGGATATCACTCGATTATTTTTAACATGAGTATTTGTTTTTAAGGCAACTGCCGTCTCATCTTGTGTTTTATGTGGGAAGAGACAACATTTTTTTTCTTTTTTGTTATTTTTTTTTGTAAAGAAGAAGCTTTGTTTTGATCTTGTACTCATGCTCAAGTGCTATGTTGTGTGTTGCAACTGCTTCAAAGTGTTACAGTGCACAACAGCATGCTCAAAGTTTTGAGTGTACTTGGTGTATCAAAATTGTGGCTGAGTAGAGTATGTTGATGAATAGATAGGAAATGTACCGAGAAATGAGGATGTACTAGCAAATGGATTGATTTAGTCTTGCCACGTGTGCTGTGATCGCCTCACCTTGCTGCTTATGACGAAGTGCATTCTTGTACGAACACCTCTGAGTGTTATCCTGCAAACACAACTCCAAGGAGACAATAAAACCATAAGTGAATAAGCAAGCTTAGACTTAAATATTGACTGATGAAACAATGGCACCAGATGAGATGTCAGGCACGGTATATGGTTGGCAGCAATGTTGTTAGGATCAGCCGATGGCAAGCGATGCAGCGATTCTGATGAAGTTTGAATGCAGCCATAGATTGAAGAACCAGAGGTGAAATTTCTAGTTTATAGTCTTAGCGAACTATCATGGGTTAGTTTTATGTCATGACCTATTGGACATTTCCTGTTTAGCGTCGTGGTGGATGGTGTATCGCCAGTTTCTAGTCTTGGCAGACCGTGAAGAGGCAAACCAGTTTATAGTCTTAGCGGACTCTGGTGAATGCAACTGTGGCAGTTTACTTTTGTGCCAAACGAGTGCTAGTTTATCATCATTGTGGACACTGTGTGGTATCAGTTTATCGTCATGATGCCAAGATGGGCTGTGGTATCAGTTTTAAGTCATGATGCCAAGACTGTTCTATGGTATCAGTTTACCGTCATGATTCCAGGACAAGCTGTGGTATTAGTTTATAGTCGTGATGTGAGGACTCGCACGTACCTGACTATGTTCAGACATGGAACAGTTTCAAGAATGAGTGATTGGTTGGATTGGCGAGCTCATTCCCTTTCATATCAACTAACTTGAGTGCTCCATTGTCATATGCTTTGGTGACCAAGTAGGGCCCTTCCCAGTTGGCTGAGAATTTGTCCAGGTGTTCCCGAACAGCTTTGAGTACAAGGTCACCTTCTTGAATAGGGCGCTTATGAATGTCATGCCGATGTCACTGTCGTTGTTGTTTTTGGTACCATTCAATCTGATCGAGTGCACGTATGCATTCCTCCTCCATCGAGTCTAGGTCAATGATGTGTAGGTCATTGTTTTTCCCTTTGTCGAGAAGTCCGGAAAGTGTGATCCTTAAAGATGGTACCTGCAATTCCAGAGGTAAAATAGCTTCTAATCCATAAACAAGACTATATGGCATTTTACCTGTTGAAGTCCGATGCGTAGTACGATATGCCCACAATGCGTATACCAATTGTTCGTGCCATCTTCTCTTGGTTTGGGTAAGCATCTTTTTGAGTATTGTAATGATGGTTTTGTTTGTTGCCTCTACTTGCCCATTGCTCTAAGGGTAGTAAGGGGATGAAAATGAGTTTTTGATCCCCAGACTTTTGCAAAAAGTTTTGGTTTTGGCACTGCTGAATTGTGGCCCATTATTGGTGATGATGGTCATAGGGATGCCTAAACGGGTTACAATGTTTTCGAGAATGAAGTTGCATACCTGTTTAGATGTAGTCTTTCAAAGGGGAACAGCTTCTACCCACTTCGTGAAGTATTCTATTGCAGTTATGATGAAACTATGACCTGCAAAAGATGAGGGTCTTATTGGTCCGATAAGGTCCAACCCCCACTTTTGAAAGGGCCACGTGATTTGCGCCGTATGCAACTCATTGGGTGGGACATGGATTAGGTTACTGTTGGCGACCGTTTGGGACGCGACCGCCAACGAGTGTCCTCGAACAGGATTTAGGTGCCCGCTGGTCTCTGGCTACACCAAGGCCCAGATACCTCCAAATAACTCAGTAGTTAATGTGAGTATGTGTGTGTGCTGTTGCGGCGTGCGGTTGTGTGCAATGTAACGATTGCGTTGTATATGTTGTGTATAAACTAACAATGACTTACTTAAAGGGATTCAGCCAACTTTATCAAGTATTGTGAGTTGTTGTAAATTTCCTATTTTGTTCAAACTACCTAGTCTACGCGGTCCCTATAATACCTGCTTGTAACAAATAAAATTTTGCA
>MNCI01023335.1:0-21703 GCA_015680685.1 Gnetum montanum | reverse complement strand
GACCATGACAAAGAGGCTGAAATCTTTATTCTAGCAAATCATCTTGCAAATCATCTTCTTTACAAGTCTTCCAAGTGTGATGATGATGCTCCTTGATGTATCATCCTTGTCTTCCCCCTTCTTCCTCTTTTTATAGGGTCTAAGGTAGTTGGGTAAGTTACAACTTCCAAAAATATCTCAAAAATATCTCACCTAGCTTTTCTCCCAAGTAATTGGACTATCCAATCAGAAAATTACTTGCCCAACAAGCTAGGTAAGTTACAAAATATCTTGGGTGGTTGTAACCATAAAAGAGGTAAAAAAAAGCTACAATGGACAAGTGGTCTCATGTAGTTACAATATCATGGAATATTTAAAACACAATTCCTAAAATATATGGGGATATAAGCTATAGTTACAAACTTACTTCATACATATATATCCAAATATATGTAATGTGATTTTAATGTAAACACTTCAATGTAATGTGACTTTAAACAAGGTAACCAATATTGCAAATTTAAATGGTAGTAAATGATTTATTTCACAACTTGGGTGAATTATAGCAAGTCTCTAAGACTTCATACGATGAGTACCTCATATTGTGAATATATTAGTTAATTTTGAGCATGATTTTCGGCAAAGTGGTGAAATGATTAGCTTTTTTTGTTTTTTCTGCAAATCGCGTGCTGGAGGTTTCTTTACCGTTCCAGGGCAACGGTCTTTCGTTTATCTTTGCCCAGAACCTGCAAGGAATGACACATGTTTGTGCAAAATTCGGAATGTAGCACAGCAAACCACGGATTCAAACTGCCTCCATGCAAGAAATCTCTGTAACCGCAATTCGATCGTCGCGCGCGCGTTGGAGGAGAAGGGTTTTTTTTTGTTTTTTTTTTTCTTCATGCCGAGAAAAACGTGCCCCAAACTGAGGGTTTGAATTTCGGTTTTGCCATCGCGCTGGAAGAAGAGAAATTTTTCCTGAAACTATGCACCCTAAACAAAAGGGTTTTAATTTCTGTTTGCCCTCTTAAATTGATTTAGGGCCTCCCGAATTTTCCTTCTCCTTTCCTGCGTTTTTCCTGTTTATCTCCCTGCCACTGCGTTCTGCTCCGCCGATTTTGATGCCTCTGTCCGTCTATTCTCTGCATCTTTGTCTTGGCCGTTTTCTGTTGCAGGCATTTCGTTTTCTGTTACAGGCATTTCATCATCGTTTTTATTTTTGGCCGTATTTTCTGTTCTCAGCGCTGTTTCAAAGGCCCCCTCTTCTGACCACCGCGACCGCGTGTCATGCTGGTGCCGCTGCTCTGCATCTTCCGCGCGCGTAGTCCGGTTATTTCCTTTCCAATTGATGCAAATTTTTGTGTAATTACTCTTTACTCTGAAGTTAACTGTGGGTTGTCAAAGAATCCATTGCAGAAAATGTTCACTTGCCGTAAGTTCTCCGGGATGACCACGATCCATTTGTTGTTGATACTGCCTTTGTAGCATGTGAGATGTTCACCGCATAAAATCATCCAACTCTTTCACATGTTTCGCTCTAAGCGATTGCATACTCTTCTGGAAATTTTCATGTAGTTCCTTCATGCGCTGAAAATTGTTCATCATTCTAATTCGGCTGTGTTTGAAGAAAACTAAGCATCATACATCCCAACATTCTTACCTCACGGTGCCTTACGTTTTCCTCATCCTCTTCGGCACTCTTGACTTTATAGATTTTTGGTTTTGTCTTCTTATATTTTTCCAAGGACAGCAATGGTTATAGAGAATGATATTTTTGATGGCAAAATGCTCCTTGAACAATCCTGTTTTCTGCCTTTCTACTACAGAGTAAAACATCTTGTTTGCAAAAATAAATTTCTTGCTTAACCTTGAAACCATATATTCTTGAATTACCCAGGAGAAATAACCTCAGACTGCTGTAAACCTTAATGATCTAGGAAATTAGAGCAACATACTTCTCAACATGGCTGTGTAAACTTGCTCTGGTATATACATATATTAAAAAAAAGCCTTCTGGTTACTCATTCTCCTTCTTTAATATTGTAAATTTAATCACTTCTTCATAAAAGAATCTCAACTATTTAACCCATTTAATCTTACCAGTCTGCTCCATGAAATGGCCAAATGTGCCAACAGTTACTATGTCTTTGATAGGTATTACATGTTTTAGCCTTGGAAAGACAGTCATACTCCATGTGTGGCCAATAATGACCTAAGCGTCTAATCTTTGTTGCCATTTCTTTTGGTGCTATATGTCCTTCGCATAGTCCGTCGTGTACTTTTTCAACGATGGTTTGGGCATCAATACTACTAACGCATGTTAGCAATATGCCTTCGTAGGATCAACGACACAAGGTATCTCCTACCAGTGCATATTGCCTAGAATGTTTTCGTACTACGTCTTTTTGTGCGTTCATTAAGTGTTCCGGTGTTTCGCTGCATAGAAGGTACTCTTTTATGTCGTCATACCATTCTATCACGTGTGTTGTACTAACGGATGCGATTGGCAACGTATCAGGAGTATCGGTTATTGGTTTGGCACAACTGATTATGGAGCTTGGCAATGTATGGAACATGTCAGGTGAGATGTTTAACGCTAAGGTGGCCAGTGCGTCTGCGATGGTATTATCATTTCTAGAGACGTGTTGCACGTCAATGTTTTCGAATCGCCTCATTAAGTGTTTTGGCAAGTCACAGTTTGGTTGTAAATGTTGCACCTTGCATGTATAAATATCTGTGACTTGGTTCAAAACCAGTTGTGAATCCCCTTTGACCACTAGTCGTGTGATGTCTGAAGCTAGTGCTACCGCGAGACCTCTAAGGAGACCTTCGTACTCTGCTATGTTGTTGGTACAGTGAAAATTGAAACGATAAGCAAAGGGTCTGATCTCCCCGGAGGGATAGGTGATGACAGCGGCAGCACTTCCTCCTCGAGAGGTGGATGCTCTATCAAAGTTTAGAATGGCGTCGTAGTCATTGGGTACTATGTCTATTGTGCTTATATTTTCATCCGGGAATTCTGGCTCTATCGTTGCTTGATCGTGCATTGGTGACGTGGCTATTTGATTTGCTATGGCTTGACCCTTAACTGATGATTGCGCTATGTAATGTAGGTCAAACTCAGCTATCATGGCTTTCCAACGAGCTATCCAAATTGTCTCATAAATGTTTCTTGTGATGGCTCTGAGCACATTATCCTTGCAGATTATATTGACCTAGTTACAGAAGAGGTAATGTCGCCATTTCCTTAAAGAAAAGACCAAAGCTAAACATGACCTCTCCACCTCATTATACTTTTTCTCGTGGGCGACTAATGCATGGCTTAAGTAATAGATAGGGACTTCGATTCCGTCATCTTGTTTCTAGCAAAGCATAGACGCGATTGACGAATCCGAAGTGGCGAGGTAGATGTAAAATGGTTTATTGTTTTGAGGTGGATAAACCATGGGTAGTTGAACGAGTGCCGCTTTGATATTGTCAAACGCTTCTTGGCACTATGGAGTCCATTCAAAATAGACGTTCTTACGTAGCAAGTGGTTCATAGGTTTTAGTTTATCTGTTAGTTTTTCTATGAACCGTCAGATGAACTATAATCTACCTTGTAGACCTCGAAGTTCGGTAAGGTTGTCAGGTGGTTTTAGGTTTGTTATGGCCTTAACTTTATTGGGGTCTACTCGTATCCCTGCTTCTGAGGTTATGAATCCAAGCATTTTACCAGTTTTGATGTTGAAGATGCATTTCTTTGGGTTAAGTCTCAGTTCATATTTTAAACAACGCTTTAGTACTAGGTGAAGATCTTGTACATGTTGTTGTGATGTCTTCGATTTAACCACGATATCGTCCACGTAATCATTGAGCGAGTGTAACATGTAATTGCTAAAAATGAATATCATCGCCCTTTGATATGTGGCCCCAACGTTCTTGAGGCCGAAGGGCATCATTGTGTAACAAAAGGTTCCCCATGGTGTCATAAAGGTAGTCTGAAGCTGATGCTCCGGGTTAATGCGCATCTGGTTGTATCCCGAGAAGCCATCCATAAAAGATAATAGGGTGTGCCCAGCAGTCCAGTCAACAAGTTGATCGATGCTGGGTAGGGAAAAATCATCTTTTATGGTTGCAACGTTTAGATCCCGGAAGTCAATGCATAAGCGAATGCTTCCGTTCTTCTTCAGAACAATGACCATGTTGGATACCCAATCAGCATAATCGATAGCCTGAATGAAACTAGCCTGATGAAGTTTGGTGATCTCATTGTGAACTGCCAATGCCACCTTAGGTGTAACCTTTCATGCCTTTTGTTTTACCAACCTCAATTTTGGATCAAGGATAATGTTGTACTGGACGATTCGAGGATCTAACCCGGGCATGTCAGTGTAAGATCAAGCGAATGCTTTTATGTTGTCCCTAAGCACATCCTCTATGTCTTTGGCCAGTTGAGGTTGCAGTAATGTACTTAGTTTTAATATTTTAATTTCTCCATCGGGCATGGCGATGGGGGTTTCGGTCAACGAGTCTTCAGTGATGTTTTCAGTTTCTATGTCAAGGGTCTTTGTCATACCTTTGTAGTTATCTATCATTTGTTGTGTTGAGGCTATGACTGCGTCGTCCATTGATAAACTTAAGTGGATGAGATTTATGTTGGTGTCTCTTGCGATCTTTCCATGCAGCCCATCAATGATTAACGGTGCGGATAAATGCTGATAATCCATCGGGCTTGCTCCTGCCAATGAACAGAGAGTAGAATGAGCTAACAGGTATTATTCCATGTTCTCTGGTAGCGTAAGTCGTGTGTACATGCATGATGGTGGTTTATCGTCACACTGGGATGCATGGCCATTTAAGGCCTTACAGGGCCATGGGTGGTAGTTTAAGGCCATACCAGGCCATAGGGGGTTTGTATGTGGCAATTTAAGGCCTTACCAGGCCGACGTGGCAGTTTAAGGCCATACCAGGCCGAATAATGTACACAGGAGAGTTTGTGCTAGAATGTTCAGTGTGGACATCTGAAGTTGGGTTTACAAGGGAACCAGGATGTAGTAATATTTGTTTTATTTCAAATATATATATATATTGTTTTTGCATTTTTGACCGAATTTAAGAAAAATGAGTAATAAAAATGTAAAAAGGAAGAAAATGCTAGGCAACGGCGGCGGCAACGGCAGAGTGCTATATAAAGGGCAGGGGCGTCATTTGTAAACACCATGGATTTGAAGTGAGTGTAGACATCAAGCGTAAGCATAAACGGCGAGCGTAGTGTAAACCCTGAGCGTAAGCGTAGATGATGAAACCTTGAGCGTAAGCGTAGACGACGAAACCCCAACGTAAACCTCCAACTCCTACGTAAGGGCTCAGCGTGAGCGTAGAGGCTCAAAGCATCGGCGTAGACGTCCCAACTCAGCATGGGCATAGAGACTCCAACTTGATGTAGGGCTCAACATAGGCGTGAGTGATTTCGACCCTCAGTGTAAACCTTTCGATCCCAGCGTAGAGGACGCTGAAATGGGCAAGGGCAAGGAAGTGGAAGGCCAGGGGAGGAATGGACCTAACCTAACTTTCGCGGAGGAGAGCGAGGCCATGCTACAGTGTCTGCCCAGGCTGAGGGTTCCATCGTGGCTTGGATCATCAAACAGGTAGGCTCTGATCCTGCCTCTGTTAGTTATTTTCATCTATACATGTTTCGTAGCGTAGATAGTCTCGGTAGCATAGAAGGCTTCGGCATATATGCTCGGCTTAGAGAGTTAGCGTAGAGGGTTTCGGCGTATACACCCAGTGTAGAGAGATAGAGTAGAGGGTTTCTAGAGCATAGAGCGTATACAATACATAGCCTAAGTTGTTTGTAGCGTAATCTATTTTTTCAATGCACAGCGTAAAAGATTTTACTGGCATGAAGTGTAGATGATTTTATCAGCGTATACGCTGACTATTTTTTACGGCATATACGCTGACTGTTTACACAGTGTTCAGCGTAAACTATTTACACAATGTTCAACGTAAACTATTTACACAGTGTATACGCTAAAGGCTTTTATGGTGTATACACTGAGGATTTTCATAGCGTATATGCTGAGACTAAACAGTTTGCTCGACAACATATTCGTCGTGTTAGGTAGAGCATAAACAATTTTCAGCGTAAACAGTTAGTAATTTTCGAGCGTAAACAGTTAGTAATTTTCCTTAAGTGTCGACCTATAATATGAAATTTTATTTTTCGTGTCATTTTCATGTATGGCTAATTTACCGTGGCATTTTGGTTGCTTACAGGGACACTGAACCTTTTCTCCTGGTTGTTGAGCTAGTTGGGGTATTGGCGTGGTTCGGGCCCCTTAAGGCCAATGAACCTACCCCCGATCTGACCGTTGACAACAACGGGGTATGGTTCAGGGAAGGGACGTGTGAATTCCTCGCCTTTATCCTGGATAGATTTAGAGTGGTGGTCTCGTCACATCTGAGTGAACAAGTGGCACGAAGCGTGCTTGAGGCCATGTTGCCGGGATCGTTGGAGGGCATCACCATTTTCCTTGAGGATATTGACAAGGGGCCACTTGTGATCGAGGATGGTCCCTCTGGCGGGCCCAGGTCTACTCACCCATTAATGCGTGTGTGGGCCCTATTGTTGCGAGGGTAGGACCATCTCAACAACACTCTATTTTTAGCTATGCGTGCGCACACGTTGTTCCAGAATCCTCCTGGCACAGTGTACTGGGTGGATAGGTAGGATCGTTTAAGCTTGTTATTTCTGTTTTATACGTCGTTTGGCATTTGCTTCTGTTTTGAAAAACTTTCTTTTGCAGGCCCCAAGTTAATCCAAACAGAACATGCATTGATGATGACGGGCTGGCTCTAGCTCGTACCGCTCTAGAGACCTTTATGGCGGGTCCCACCCTTCGAGGGGCTGTATTAGCTCAAACAAAGGGTGATATCATCCATTTTCACAAACGATTCTCTAGAGCGTTCACACAATGCAAAGCCCGTGGGTGGTTGCATGAAGATTGGTCACATAAGGGACCAATCTTCCCTCGTGACTCTAACTTGGGTAGCACCTTTAAGTCCACCACTGAAGGTAAGTGACAATATTCTCTAGATGTGTCAACGTGTTTATTCAACTTCTGGGGGTTATACTGATGTGATGGTTTCGAATTGTATCTACAGTTGATGTCCCTCCCGGTGGAGACCCTGTCACAACAGGACGAACTGAGAGTACCCTCTCGATGAAGTTCGGGGAGATCAGTAAGGCCCAGAAATGGTTGTGCTCTCATGCCCCACCTTCCATCGTCCATTGTTTAGATGACGCCGTCCTTATGGAGCTCTTCACGACCCCGAGCCCTGATGTGTCAATAGCGAAAATGATCAGGATCGTGGATTCCTTCAATGAGTCTGTCTCTTACTACAGCACCTAGATTAAGGGTGTTAAGATAGTTTTCCATCTGTCGCCTGAATTCTTTTCGAACATGTTTGGTGTACCAACTAATGGTATAAATGTAGTTTTGGACAGAGCTCATAAAGAGCTTCATACGGTACATGAGTTAGAGGCCTGGTTGGGTGTTACCAAGGGTGCTAAGGGATTCCCTATGCAGGGGAAGTCAAAGGTTGAAGAAGTTAATGAACTATGTCCCTTGTTTAGGGCACGGGTTCCCTAAATCCCTTTCTCAGGTGCGAAGTCTTGGTGTCGAAGCTGTACATATTATGCGAACCGTCCTAGAAACCGGAATGCATTATAACTGGGCCCAATTTTTGTTGTCGGGCCTTCACAAGGAGATAGAGCAATTACGCTCAAATGTCGAGACGCAGTCCCACTTTACCTTTGCATTCTTTGTCGGTTATCTTCGTCGTTTGGCCAAGTTTCTAGTGGTTCGTGCGGACAACAAGTATGTTCTATGAGATCGTGGTCAATTATCCCGCCCGTGGATCAACCATTTGTTTGAAACAGCTGAATCCCAAGATGCTCCTAAGGGCATTGATGAGTCTGTATCTATCATGACAGGGGGGTCATCTAGTACCTCAATCCACACACATGATAGTTTGGGGTTGGAACCAGACGACGTACCTTATACTGCCAAGAGGGCTGAATGGGTCATCAAAGAAACCATCGGTAAGGCCAAGTCGAAGCTGACAAAGCATGAACGTTCAACCGAGGAGGCCTCAAATGTGGACGAGCCACGGGTAAAGTGCATACGATTCAAGATGCCTATCCGAGGTAAGTAAACTCAGTACACTTGTTGCTTTATTGTTTTTCATCTTATAAAAAAATTTTATTTTGACCGCTTACGTGCCACTAATGCCTTCAGACCTGACTCGAGAAGTGAGGAGGCAGGAATTAGAGACTATCATTGAAGAGGAGGAGGCTAACACGGAGATAATGATTGAGGAGGAAGACATGGGCAAAGATCAGGTGGGAGGGATGGAAGAGCTGGGAGAAGACACCACAGAGACTGAACTGGTGGATGACCAGAGTGGTGTCGATGAAATGTTCAGCAGCTTTCTTAAGGAAAAACTGGACTTAGGTGAACCCCCAGAAGGGGACAAAGAACACGGTATGTTTTCTTTTATTTCATTATTGGTGCTTTGTGAGCCATTGTCTCTATGGTATCTTACTTTTATTTTTATATCACTTCCAGATGAAGGTAGTGAAACTAGAATGATGCAGCTGGACATGCCCATGAAAATGGTTCCCCCTGAAAGGACCGTGAAGGTTAGTCTGTCTCACACTCATGGACCATTTACTTGGACAGAGATGCCAAGTAAAATGGATTTTGTAGCTGGTATCACTGAGGAGGTTGTTGAACAAATTCAGGAAGCCCACCCTGAGATAGGTATAAATGTTTCGAGTTATTTGCAACTTTAGAGTTTCACCCCCTATTTTTGTCGTTTTAGCGTTTGTTCTTTTTGTGTGCATAGGTGCCAAACTGAGGTGGGATCCTTCTGAGACAGTTAACATAGAGAGTTTACCCACACTATCCCCAGAAGTCAAGCAGGTACAAAGGCAAGTTTATGATGAAGGGGCGGAAGGTCTCGTTCACAACGCCAAATCGTTGTGGACCTGTAGGCGTTCCGTCAAAAAATTGTGGTTACAAACTCAAGCAAAGGAGAAGGAAGTTTCCGAGTTATCAGTTGAGCATGACGATCTCAAGGCTCGGTATGAATTCACCTCTGCTAAACTAAGTGATGATCGCTCTTGGTGGACTTCTGAGGTCACGTATACTAGATACTGGAACCTACTCAATCACCACGGTCACTGACACAGAGACTAGTAGAGCGTAAGCCCAGGTGGATCTGCTAAACCTCAAGTGCCAAGATTGGAAAGCTTCTGCTTCCAAGGTATGCAAATGGGGTTAGGATGAAAAGAACCACAAACATCATTATAAGAAATCATTGAAAGAAGTATCTATTGAAAAGCGTCAGCTTGAGATGTTTGTGGAGGGTCTAGGTCTACGCTTAGCATTTGATACCTTTGCTCAGAACACAACTGTTGAGATGGAGTCGCCTACTAGGGTGATTACGACCGCTTCTGGGGAGGTTTCGGTGGGTGAATTCCCTTTAAAGCATCCTACCTGGTTAGTTGTTGACAAGGGGAAGGCCTTGGCAGATGTCGACCTAGGTCTTGATGGGACCGATTGGACCAGTGTCTCAGAAGAGGAAATCCTTCGCCGACTAGAATTCGGCTTAGGGGGATCCCCTACGGTAAGCATTTTGTTATTATGAAATTCATTCGCTGCATAATGTTTGAAGTTTTGTCTTTCTCTTGTTCATATGTTGATTGTTTCTTTTGTGTTTTCAGGCTCAAGGCAATGATGATGTCCAAGAAGCTGGCCCCAGTGGAGCGGGGGCTCATGATGCCAGCGGGTCTAAAGGGGGCGATCCTCCTATCCTGAATGTTTAGTTTCTTTGTTGTGAAATTATTCTGACTCAAATTTATACGAGAATTGTAAATTGAGAATTTTAAGTTGTATTGAATAGATGAATAAAATGAGTTAACTCTTGTAATTGTATATCATTACATGTATATGTATAAAAAAAATTTTGTTGATTTTGAGTTTAATTGTAAACACGACACATCAATGTAAAATGTTTTGGTTTGTTTTTTGTTGTTTAAGAGTAATGCACGGATGTAATCATAAGTAGAACTGTAATTACGAGCGAAAGATAATTGCGAAAAGGGAAAAACATGGCCATACAAGCGTAAATTCGAACTGTGAACTGGAATCTGGGAGGAAAACAAAGTATAAGTGGATGTTATAGTTTAAGGCCATTTCAAGCCCCAACGTAAGCAAGGGACATTTCGAATGACACGGATGGATTTCTCGGTTAACCAACCATTTCTAATCGTGGCTAGTTTTATGTCATTGCGAACATGGTAGTTTAACGTTATTCCGGACTAGTTGTAGTTTAACGTCATTTCGGACTGTTTGTTGTTTTATTGGTTAAGTAATTTTTTGATTTTTTTCATTTTGACATTAGGCGATGTGTTAGCGGGTATGATTCTATATTCAGCGTCCCCTTCGCTGATCACATTGAATGGTAATTCAGCCCAAGGGACGTCTGATGGAATTGTTTCTGCGTTAGTGTTTTCTTGCGCTTCTGCATGTATCACTATTTCTATGTCAATTGTGGTTTCTAAGTGAGGTTGCGTATGTACAATGTCAGACCCAGGTATTTTTGTTTTGGGTGGGTTTTCTTCTATGTTTAAAGGATTACTGCCTACCAATTGTTGTTCATTTACGTCATGTTGTCTAGGCTCTTCAAGCTTAACCTCTGAGTCTTGGTCTGTGTCTATGTATGATGAGATGATGGGTGTAGCAGCCTCCCTGTGTATGATGATTTCACCACCTTCATAAGGCAAATGAATCTCTTGGTGTATAGGGGATGAGACTGCTTTCATTTGGGCTAACCAGGGCCTTCCTAATATTAGGTTGAATCCTGGCATTTCATCGATTACTACGAAGTCGGTGAATGTGGGGAATTGTCCCCTGCTATGAAGTCTAAGGTCATGGTGCCTTTAACTATCACGTGCGACCCACTGAATGACTTCAAGCATGTGGTGGCAGTTGGTTTGATTAGCTCTGTAAGCCCTAGTTGTTCGACGATGGGATATGGTACTACATTTGTGACGGCTCCATCATCTACATGAACCCTATGTATCTTGAATTGGTTTACACGTATTGTTATGAACATAGGGGCTATTGTTATCTCCCTATTTTCTCGTCCACCTTGATGTTATCGTTGTGGAAACTTAATGGCTTAGAAGTTGACCCTTGAGGCGAGTACATTACCGCATGAATCGAAGGTTCATTTGGGGGCAAATCCTTGCTTACAGGGATAGATGTTAACATGCACACCAAAGCTTCGTGATGGGTTTGGGATGTCAGCACTAGGTCATATAAGCTCAGTGAAGTATTCTTTTGCTTGAGTGCTTGCGTGACTTGTGTTAGGGCTATTGCTAGGTCTCCACTATTGGGCGCATGTTTATCGACAGTGACTTGGTCCATTGGGCCCAACAGTTTTATTTTGTGCATCGTTGGTTTGTCGTTTTTGCCAGGAATCATTGATGTATCGTGTTTTCTGGATGGTTCACCCTCATGGCCTGTGTTTGGTTGATTGTTAGGTGGCGTCATGGGTATTGCGTTTAGCGGAGTAGGTTTAGGAGGTCCTACGGCTAGCCGTTGATGCTTCTTCTCCAAGCGTTTGCGTGTGAGCTTATCCGCTAAGCGCTCTCGTGTGTGGCGTGCGAGTGCGGTTGGTTTCAGAGCCTCAGGCTGTTTCGGGATTCGTACTACATATGGAGTCAAGCGAGGTTGATGTTGGACAGTCGCATGCGTTTGAGCGCTAGGCTGGCTGGGCACCCTGATGACATAAGGACTGGGTTTACTTTGCGTTTGTGAGGTGGAGGATTGGTAATCATTAGGACTTTTGGGTGTCCTAACGACGTATGGGGTTGGTTTAGGCAAAGGTTGAACCTCCGTTGTTGCGACGGTAGGTGGTACTCGGACTACGTAAGGGGCAAGCCGAATAGGAGGTGTTTGTGAGTTTGTGGTAGTAGCAGCGGGAGGTACGCGCACCACATATGGTTTTTCGCGTGTCGGGATGTTAAAAGTCGTTACGGCGGGGGGCACTCGGACGACATATGGCTGATGCGGGGCGTATGATGGTTGAGGCATGGATGTTGATGTAGTGGGAGGAATACACACTACAAATGGCCTGTTGGGCGTTTGTTGCTCGTGGTCAGAGTAGACAGTGTTAATGCTAGGTGTTTTAGGTTTGTTATCTAGGTAGATTGTGTTAATAACGTACGGTGCCTCTTTGGTATTCAGAGGATCTTTATACACACCCATGGCCTGGTTTTGCGGTTGGACCAGGTTGGCCTCATCAAAAGTGATTTGACCTCCATCGATCATTCGTTGTATGTATTTTTTTAGGGTGAAATAGTATTCCGTGTCATGCCCATTACGTTGGTGATAGTCGCAAAAACGGTCCATCCTAAAACCTTTGGGTACTGGGGGCTCATCCGGCATTGCTAGGCTTGGGTTCTAAACCAGTTGACAGAATCGATCATTCCTTTGGATCGCTACTAGGGACAACTGCTTATGTTTCATTAACCCCGCCTTCAGTAGTTGTTTGAACAACTGTGATGGTTTCATGGGTAGTGGTGTGTATTGGGAGGGTTCTTTTCTCTCAAAGGTTCTCGTACAGTTCAATGTTGGGTTCTGCGATGAGGATGATTCTGGTGCAGTCGCAGGAGTAGGTTTAGTATAATTAGTAGGGGTCACCGACGGTTTACTCTATTGTGCCACATTTGCTTGTTGTGTTTCCACTACTGCCGCTATAGTTGTTTTAGCCTTTTCTTTATCTTTCTTACTATGTTGATTCTTAAAGGCTAAATATGTAGGATCGTGGCTATTTTGGGCCGCCTCCTCTATATTTTTAATCTGTACAAAGGCTTGATTGAGGTTACACACATTGAGATAATATAACTTGGATTTGAAAAAGTCATTAACAGCCCCCTTTAGAATGGTGAGGAGGTACGTCTCTAGGATTGGCTCATGGAGCTCATTGAGAGTAGCACTCCACCTTTGGATGAATTTTTGTACAGGTTCTAGAGGTGCTTGTTTCACCTGTATAAGGCTGTCAAGTGTCACTTCAGGTTTCAAGTTATACTTGAACTTGGCAACGAATTGATGTAACAACTCCTCTAGGGAAAATATCGAGTTTCTCGACAAGGCCCGATACCAATCAAGTGCTCTCCCTGCGAGGGACATAGGGAACACTCACAAAATGGCATGTGGCCAAACCTAGAGTAATGCGCATTCTAGTCTAAATGTTATAAGGTGAGCATTAGGGTTTGTCTCCCTGTTGTATTTAGTTAGTGTAGGCAATGATACATCCTTGGGTAATGTCAGGGGCAGAACTGAAGAGCTGATAGGATCATCGTGATAAAAATCTACTACTTTCAGCTCTTCGTCAGCAACTGTCTTGAGGCGTTTGACCTCATCAGTTAGTTCCTGCATTAGTTTTCTAGTGTCAGCCCAGTCTTGGGTGCTAGGTGAGATAGCAACTTGGGGATGTTGTACAGTGTACATGTTAGATTGTTGGGTGGTGGGTTGGAAGGCAGACAATTGTGTAGTTGGAGGCTATACTTGTGGGATATTTGTAGCGGGTGGTACTAGGGGTAGCATATTATAAGCAAGGGGTTGTTGTTGCTGTGGTTGTCCTTGAGGAATGTTGGCCAGTGGAATTATGTGAGGTGGTACGTTATAATGAGGGGGTTGGTGTGATTGAGCACCCATCGCTGCCCATTACCCGGTCATGTTTTGTGTAGGAACCCCCTGAACTTATTGGGTTGTAGTGGTAAAAGGGGTTCGGTGAGTTTGGATCCGGGGAATATAATAAGCATACATAGATGCCGGTATCACATGCGGCATCCCAATTGAAACACCGTAAAAATTGTGAGTCAGCCTTAGGCGAAGATTCACGATTCAGGCAAGCGTACATATCAGAATTCCAGAAGACAAAACAAGGCGAGATGGCCCTTGGCATCAAAACTCCTACTTCCTTACAGATCCTGGATTTTACTATGTTTTCTGTTTTACGCTACATTACGCAATATTGCGTGATGATGCTTAGCGTAAAAAGTGCGATAGATTGGCTCTTCTTTTTTGCAAACTAATCATTTTACGCTAGTTACACTACGCAGTGTACATCCGCGTAATTTGTCATCAATTTGGTCATTTTACGCTTCACTACGCTCCGCTGCGTAAATGAGCGTAAAATAGCTTGATGCATCATTCTCATGCTTTGTTACGCTCTTCCACGCAACGCAGCGTAAACAAATGTGATACAGCGTAAAGCTGATCAAAGCAGTTATGCATTTGTTGCCCATACGTGTAATACGCTGATAAGCGTATTGCGCGTAATCATGAAGCAGCTTCGGCAAAAATGCAAACAGCGTATGTTGCCATTTGACACGATGGAGTCAGTTAGTCAAGTCAACGTTATCCGGGAAATTCAGGACACATGTCATCAGGGTTGTGTCTTTTTCACAGGACGTCTCGGCCTATAAATACTCATTCACAAAACTTCAACTTCAAAACTTTCAAAGCTTCACTCCTTCAAATCTTCACAAACTACATGCTCCAATCTTCTGCTCCTTCTCCTCTTGCTCAGCAACAATTAAGAATTTGAATTCACGACAGCCAGCAGCCCGTTCTCACCGAAAACTACTTACTTATATGCGAGAATCACTGACTTGATATCTGATTTCAGCGGGACTTTCCTAAAATGGAACCCAAAAATCAAGATATTAATATGGCGGATATCGCATGCGCCACTGTCCGAAATGACGTTAAACTACCACATCTTATCACCTCGTAATCGAGTAGCATTAATTATAGCCTCTTTACAATATTCAAAATTCAGTTAGCTTTCCACGTTCGATAACACCACGTCATGCTTTCTCCTAATCATTTACGCATTTGGCGGTTTTGCAGGACGGTTGGCAAATGGATGCAATATTTTCAGCACCTCTAACTTTGACAGGCCCCTACGAGAGAGTAGTTAGGAAATTCGACACTACACTAGTAGAAATTTACCTCCCTTTGGACGACGTAACCATAGCCACGTTGGAAACGTCCCTAGAATGGCCAGAACAGTCGACGTGCACGCTAGACCTGGAGGCTGGGGACATAACCGAAGACCCCCTCAATGAGGTGTCTATCGTTACGCATAAGGGTGAGGCCAAAATGCTTAAAGTCAGTTCTTTACTAGACCAGAAAATGCACGATTCTATAAAATAGGTCCTGCAAGACAATATCATGATATTTGCATGGTCATATGNCAGAAAATGCACGATTCTATAAAATAGGTCCTGCAAGACAATATCACGATATTTGCATGGTCATATGAGGATATGTCGGGACTAGATCCTAGGTTAATCTAGCATAACATAATCTTAGACCCGAAGATTAAAGCAATTACGCAAAAGGTACAAAAAATCAAGCCAGAGATCGTGCTAGCCGTGCCTGATGAAATCACCAAACTGTATCAGGCTAGTTTCATCCGCACGGTCGATTACTCAGATTGGGTATCTAACATTGTAGTCGTCCCAAAGAAAACCAGAAGCATACGCATCTGCATAGACTTCTGAGATTTAAACAAGGCCACAATCAAAGATAACTTCCCACTACCGAGTATCAACCAACTAGTCGATACGACAGCTAGGCATGCGCTGATATCCTTTATGGATGGCTTTCGGGCTATAATCAGATTCGCATCAACCCAGAACATCAATTGACCACAACGTTCATGACACCCTGGGGCACTTTTTGCTACACTATGATGCCTTTCAATCTAAAAAATGTCGGAGCAACGTATCAACGAGCCATGACATACATCTTTAGTGATTACCTCTTAGGGAGACTGAATCATTATGTAGACGATATAGCTGTTAAGACTTTAAAGTCAGAAGATCATTCAGAAGACCTGGAGTTAGTCCTTAAAAGGTGCTCCAAATACGATCTCCAATTTAACCCAAAGAAGTGCATATTCGGAGTCAAAACCGGATGCATGCTGGGGTTTGTGGTGTCAGAAACTGGCATACGAGCCGACCCTAATAAGATCAAAGCCATTGTCGAGCTAACACCTCCTACAGACCTCAAGCAATTACGCGGGTTACAAGGACGATTACAGTTTATACGTCGGTTCATTTCGAGATTAACCGACAAGCTACACCCCATGCAACATTTGCTCAAAAAGGGGGTTAATTTCGAATGGATGGACGATTGTCAACGTGTGTTTGATAGCCTAAAATAGGAACTTCAACACTTACCAATAGTTTTCCCGCCATAAAGGGACCTACCATTTTACATTTACCTCGCAACTTCGGACGTAGCATTAGCAGCATTACTTTGTCAAAGGAGGGATGATGGGTCGGAAGTGCCCATCTACTACTTGAGTCATGCTCTATGTGCGTACGAAACGAGGTACAACAAAGTAGAGCGTAACTGCTTAGCGTTAGTATTTACGCTCAAAAAGTGTAGACATTATCATTTCCGTAGTCAAGTTAATATCATTTGTAAAAACAACATTCTTAGGGCCATTACGCACAACCTATATGAGAGTAGTAGAATAGCTCGTTGGAAGGCTATCACGGCAGAATTCAATCTGCATTATATTGGCCAATCTTCTACGAAAGGCCAAGCGATAGCTGACCAGTTAGTAACGTCACCAATTAACAACCAGACGACTATAGAACCTGAGTTCCCTGACGAACATGTACATAGTTTAAGCCCTGTCTTGACAGGCCCCGAGGCGACGTTGTATTTCAACGGAGCTTCAACCGCCAGAGGTGGTAGTGCTACCACCGTTATTACGCTATCACCTGAGGATGTGCGTCTCCACACTTATCGCTTGACCTTCCCCTGTACGAACAATGTGGCAGAGTACGAGGGGCTCCTCAGGGGATTACTAATTGCCAATGAACTAGATGTTCGACACCTGGCGATTCGGGGTGATTCGATGCTCATCATTAATCAAATCACAGGAGTCTATGCCTACAAGGCTGTACACCTACAGCCCTATTACGATATGGCTAAAGATCTTCTGAGACGATTTGCAACTATCGATGCCCAACACGTGCCGCGAACCGATAACACACTGGCCGATGCACTGGCTACACTGGCTTTGAACGTACCCTCACATCTGCTCAACACTTATCCTACATTAATAACAGATTGCACAGAGCCCATCATTCAGCTGGTGCAAGTGTCTTCTCTGCTCGAGGATAGAATGCCAGAATGGTATGATAGCATCAAAACCTACCTTTTGCAAGGCGAACTACCTTCTGAATTGACACACGCACAAAAAGACGCAATTTGCAAACGAGCTAGGCAATACGTCATCATAGGAGATAGTACTCTTTGTAGACGCTCTTTTGATGGTGTGCTTCTTACTTGCGTTAACAAGGACCAAGCCCAGCGTATTGTTGCCTAGGTTCACGAGGGATTATGCAAAGGACATGTAGCACCATGCACTATGGCTTTAAAAATCCGTCGTTTAGGGTATTACTAGCCTTACATGGAAAAAGATTGTCTGACAAAGGTTAAAACATGTGACACATGTCAACGTCACGCAAACCTTATACACGTGTCACCTACAAAATTACATACGACTCAGATAACATGGTCGTTCCAACGATGGGGACTAGACATTATAGGCCCTATTACACCGAAATCTTTCGCAAGTCATAGCTTCATAATTACCACTACTGAGTACTTTACGAAGTGGGTAGAGGCTATCCCTCTACGGAAGATTACATCTTAGTAGATTTGCCATTTTATCTTGGACAACATTGTAACTAGATTTGGTCTCCCGATGACTATCGTGACCGATAATGGGCCACAGTTTAGTAGTACGGAAACCAAATCCTTCTTTGACAGCCTTGGCATTAAACAATCTTTTTCCTCACCCTATTACCCGCAAGCGAATGGTCAAGCTGAAGCCACAAACAAGGTCATGATCAATCTGCTCAAGAAAATGCTCGACAGTAACAAGAGGCGGTGGCACGAAAAAATTCTCTATGTGCTATGGGCATATTGTACTACATGTAGGACGGCTACAGACAGTACGCCCTATAGCCTGGTCTATGGCTCTAAAGCAGTGCTGCCCCTCAAGTTGCAAATTCCTTCTTTGAGAATGGTCCTTTCCATGATTATAAATGAGGCTCAACACACCGAGTCTCAGATCATGGATTTGGATTCAGTCGAAGAAAAGCGAATACAGATGCTTGATAAAATTGAAAAGTATCAAGACAAGCAGAGGTAGAAACATCGCCATAACCTTCAGTAATGCCTGATCAAGAAAGGAGATTTAGTTCTCAAGGCCGTGCGTGAACCAGCAGGCAAGTTCTCTACAAACTGGGAGGGCCCTTTCTTGGTAATTGATGCGTACAGCAACGGAGCATTCAAGTTAGCGAACGTCAATGGCAGTGAGTTACCGAATCCTGTAAATCACATATATTTGAAGTAGTACTACATTTAGCAGCATCTCCAGTGTCAATATCAGGTATGGCAACAATCATCCGCTATGACACTAAATTGGCAACAATCATCCGTTATGACGCTAAACTGGCAACAATCGTCTACTATGACGCTAAACTGGCAACAACCGTCCACTATGACGTAAAACTGGCACTCCTTTCATGCATCCGCCACGACACTAAACTAGCAAATTGTAACCGTCTGCTACGACGTAAAACTGGCAGTGTTGTACAGGTCCGCCAAGATAAAAAATTGGCATCTTTTGCACGCGTCTGCCACGACGCTAAACTAGCACCGGCTGTTCGCTATGACACAAAACTGGCAAAGGTAAGCAACCATCTACTGAGACGTAAAACCAACACAGATTTATCCTTGGGTCATGACATGAAACTGACACCCACAGCACGGTCTACTGAGACCATAAACCAACCCCGACACCATTCGCTACGACGTAAAACTAGCATTTCTCAGTCTGCCTGGACTTTAAATTGGGACCATGGTCTGCTGAGACTTAAAACCAGTAATGACAGTCTACCAAGACTTAAAACTAGGACTTACAGGCTGCCACCATGCAAATCAGGCGAGTGTGATCATCTCTGTACAGTTGCACGAAAAATAGGGTGGGATACTGGGATAGTCCCAGCATCGCCACCCCATCGGCATCCTACTGATTCCTTGGATGAGCTCAGAGGCATACCATTGACCCCTCGGAGATGTCGTCGCTGTGCCCACTGCAGTGGTGGTACTTCTGAGGGTTTAGTTTCGTCGATCGGAGCCCCGATGAAATCCTCATCGACAACGACCTCGGGGACCTCCACTGATCATGGCTATCAGACGCTGGCTTAGCAGATGCAGCTAGCTGGTTCTTTGCGTAACCAATTAGGTGCACTGTGTCTGATGTCTTTTGGCAGTGATATGCTAGGCCAAGCATACAGATTGGTGACTCTGGCCTCATGCTACAGTTCCTCCTACATGGCCCGATCAATTTATCTCGCCTTTAATAGTGTTGGTTTCGACAACCTCGCCCGCAATTCACACGGACAATGGTATCTTCTATTTTCTCCTTTGGTTGCAGGTTGCTTGTTTCGAGGATGTCGTTTAAAGGTGCGTTCATCTGAGCGGTGAAGTACAAACAGCGTTTTGAGATGGCTGCTTAGGTTCGCCCGCCCACTTAGAAGTGCATGTCTCTTCCCTCATAATCCTACTCTTAGCTCTTATTTCGTTTCATCCCTACCACCTGCTTCCTATATAAAAAAACTACATATGCAAAGCACCCATTTTCCGCACTCACACTGCAATCAAGTCTATAAACGGATGTAATGCAATTAAGTGTCGTAGCAGAGATATCGCAGAAGTGACACGCCATGCTCCTTTTGCAAGCATTCCTGCTATAGCCTGTAACAGAGAAATCTCAGGCTGATGCGCTATGCTTGTCTGAAAGCATTCCTGTTGACCTAAGTATGCATACGTTTTTGTGTGCTCAATGAGCGTATTCCATACTTCCGCCATCCTAACTCATTTCTGTCTTCCACGAACCTGTTTCCTACTATACCATCCTATCTCCCATTCCCTCCAACTTTGCTCTTCTATGTTGACAGGGCGACACTTGAGTAACCATTGATGAATGCTGCTCATGCTTTTACCAATCCGGTGTTTCGTATTCTTTGTCGATGTATTTCGGGCAAGCCCTCTAACTGTCAACAAAGAGGGGCCATTGAAACATCGTAAAAATTGTGAGTCAGCCTCAGGCAAAGATTCACGATTCAGGCAAGCGTACATATCAGAATTCCAGAAGACAGAACAAGGTGAGATGGCCCTCGGCATCAAAACTCCTACTTCCTTACAGATCCCGGATTTTACTATGTTTTCTATTTTACGCTACATTACGCAATATTGCGTGATGATGCTTAGCGCAAAAAGTGTGATAGATCGGCTCTTCTTTTTTGCAAACTAATCATTTTACGCTAGTTACGCTACGCAGCGTACATCCGCGTAATTTGTCATCAATTTGGTCATTTTACGCTTCACTACGCTCCGCTGCGTAAATGAGCGTAAAATAGCTTGACGCATCATTCTCATGCTTTGTTACGCTCCGCCACGCAATGCAGCATAAACAAATGTGATACAGCGTAAAGCTGATCAAAGCAGTTACGCATTTGTTGTCCATACACGCAATACGCTGATAAGCATATTGCACGTAATCATGAAGCAGCTTCGGCAAAAACGCAAACAGTGTATGTTACCATTTGACGCGATGGAGTCAATTAGTCAAGTCAACGTTATCCGGGAAATTCGGGACACATGTCATCAGGGTTGTGTCTTTTTCACAAGATGTCTCAACCTATAAATACTTCAATCGACAAAGATACAAGGGGGGCAAAATCAAAGAGGCAAGGGCATTTTTCTGAGCACTCGAGCACTTATCATTTTGAGCAAACACGAAAAACAGAAAAATAGAGAAGAGACAACTTTGGGGAAGACAAACAGCATCACCCTCTAGCAGAGACAGAGCACATTTTGCTCAAGCATTGGCAGCAGGAGCAATCGTTCCTTTGGGGAAGACACAACTTTCTCCATCAGCGATCATTAGCAGCCCTGAGCAGAAGCTACCTAAGGCGAAAAGAGTAGATCAGAGATCGTGAGATCATCTTGCATGATTTGCAGGCTCTATTGATCAGAAATAGTTGATTGATAGACGTCAAAACTTGACCTTCCTTTCATCTCATCTTTGGCCCACAAGGTAGATCGGACTTCTGCTTGGATAATTTTCTTGTTATTTTGTGTTTGCCTCACATTAAGTAATCGGGGTCTCCCCATTGTAACGTGATATACAAAATATTCATTCTTCAAGCCAAAGTGTAGATCTTGAAACCACGCATTTCTCTCGTGTTAGCCTCCTCTTATCGTGTTAGCGTTTCATCGTTATAATTCATCTACGTTGTTTTTCCCTCATTTTGCAACTCATCGAATCAAATTGATCCACGAAATATTCACAATCCCCATCGGTTTACTAATTTAATAAGTCCCTGTCTGATCGACAAGACCGTTCAGGGCACCGCGGATTCGTTTTTCTAGCATAGCCCTCACACAGATCTGTGGTCAAAACTGTGTACATGGAATTTTGTTTGGTATTTTCCAGCTGCCGACATTTTCTATCATTACACCAATTGTAACGACGGAAAACGTCGGCAGCTGGAAAT
>MNCI01023334.1:211026-221480 GCA_015680685.1 Gnetum montanum | reverse complement strand
CTCTTTAAAGTAAGTCATTTGTAGTTCACACACAACGCAATTGTCACATTTTACACAACCACACGCCGCAACAGCACACACACATACTCACATTAACTACTGAGTTTATTTGGAGGTATCTGGGCCTTGGTGTTGCCAGAGACCAGCAGGCACCTAAATCCTGTTCGAGGACACTCGTTGGCAGTCGCCTCCCAAACGGTCGCCAACAGATGGATTTGGAGGATGGTGTGGATATGGAGTGTCTCCTGGAGGAGAAGGAGTCCTTCTGAAGTACTCCTGAACTTGGCAGTGATGGTGGGGAGTTGTGTGACTCATAGAGTCACTTAGAGAAATTGGCTGTTGCACATAATATCCATAAGGGTTAGGCTGCCGGTAAGGGTACTGATGTTTTGGCGATGGCATCCCCCATGACTATGGGTATTTCCACTGCTGATGCTATCCGATGGGTTGTGGTGGAGTTCCACTTGGATAATACGTTAATGGTTGGTGGAACTACCTTGGGTTACCTTGGGGATAAGGTAACCTATGGGGTGTTCGCCGTTGATTAAGTCTTGGATTAAGTGCATATACCCCAGAATCCTATAGATGTGAGATGATGGGGCAACATCCCTTAGGATGGTCATAGTGGCAGATCTCACATCCATTGTCATTGTCTGTGTCTGACTCCACAACCACATCGGAGTTAGTGATTTTCCCCTTACCCTTGTTATGTGCAGGGCCTAAATCTCTCCACTTTGTCTTACCTTTGTCACTACTTTGTTCTAACTTATACTCTTCTACAATTTTTAAGATAGTTTTAATTTTAGAGTCTAAGGAACTCCATACGTCATCTACCTTAGCCACTATTTCTATTGTGAGCTTTTGAAGTGGCAAGGTCTTTCTGTTCACCAACTCTTCAATTGGTGACTCATCCTCTTCATCATAAAATTTCACTCCCTTTTTTCAAAGAGAGGGATCACGGTTGTATTCTTCCGCACTTTCCCTTTTTCGTAGCTCACCTTCTTCTTTTGCTACTTGTTCCAACAAGCGATCTACTTCATGGGTTCTAAGTTGTGAGAGTCTCCCTTGGGCATAAGTCCCAAGGGTTCTTCTAGTTTCATGCCTTAGCCCATCCATGATGTGGCGAAGTTGATCTCGCTGAGCATACCCATGGCCAAGGCAACGATGTAACAATGTGTAGTAGTGGGCCATGGCAGCATCCAAGGGTTCATGAGTACCTTTCTTCCAGCCTTGGATCTGCTTACGCAAATTGGACACTTTGGAGTACGTCTAATACTTATCGTTGAATAGTTCTAACATCATACTCCACCTCCTGATGGTTTCTGGTTCTAAGGACCAGTACCAACTCTCTGCTTCCTTGGTGAGTGTCCTTGGGAACAACTTAAGTTTTTGCCACTCATTTTCTATATTCTGCAAGGCACAGGCATCGTGGAATGCCTGTAAATGATTTTGCGGATTTGCATTATATCCCCCTTCAAATCATGGGATATTGTTCATGTCTAAACGTTTGATCCGACTATCTTTTAAATACCTTGTGGGAATCCTAACTGCCTCCGTTATGTAAAGCATACTTTGGGTTGCAAGTAGGGGCTCATCATGATCATCTCTTTCATGATGTCAGTGATGTCTGTGTTGTTCCCTACTCTCCCTACGTCCTTGTCCTTGTCCTCTCTCTCGACTTTCCCTTCGAGGTCTTTCATTTTGTGTACCTTTATCCTCTCCGTTGTGTTCATGATGGATGCACCTAGATGTGGAAGGAGAGGGTGAGTGATGTGAAGAAGGGGAAGAAGAAGGGGAACCATTACCATGACGATGTTTCTTGCCTTCTCTTCAGCTACTACAGCCCTGATCGTGGTGACAATCTAAGTGCTCATCCTTAGCATGAGTGGTTGTTCCCTCCGTGAATAGTTGGTGTTCATGGGCATTAAAACCATGGTTATGTATCATTGATCGTAGGTTCTGATACCCTACCTCCTCACCATCGTTAGGAGGGGGAACATCATTTTCTAAAGAACCCATTATAAGGGGTTCCTAAGCTCCTATTTCACTAAGGACGTGCAGACCTTTGCCCTTCAAAAGTGTATGTTGACTCTCTTGCCTTAAGTCCCTCATACGTTGTGCATCTGTGGGATGATAATCCCTCATATCAAAGTCTTTTGCAATGTATTCAGCATATAATTCATTCATGCCTATCTGTGCCAAAGCATGGAAGAGCATGTTAGAGACTGATCGATATGGGGGTAACACGATGTTACCTTGTAAATCTCTCCATCGCAGCTATTCGTCTTGATGGAGGATAAAGGTAAAGTTTGGAATATACTCATTGGGATGAGTATAAACTATCTTGTATTGTTTAGGACTTGGCTAATTTCGACTATGTGTTTTATGTTGCCGACTTAGGTGGTGAGTTGCTCTTATGAGAAGAAGACATTGTTATTAGTGTGCTAAATTTACCATTATATAATAATAATTTCTTTTTTGATTAACCTGAAGGTTCGTTTAGGCTCCCAATGATGTGAGTGATATCCTTTATGTTCTATTTGGCGCACAAACACTTAGTCCCTGACAACGGTGCCAAAGATGAGTGGCGAGATACCCCTACACTAAACCATACGAAACGAGCATAGCACACGTGATCCAATCGAACTCCGTAGACTAAGTGCCTACACACCCCATGGAACACTTGGGGTTAATCATTTGTTGTCTTCCTAGACTTACTTGTAGTTGTCATGGTGTATGGTTAAGTAAGTCCAAGGTATATGATTTTTATAGTATTTTTATGTTTTTTTCCTATGCTATTGAGGTGAAGGGTTAAGAAACTAACTAACTCTAAATTACCTAGCATCAGCATCCGTTCCCACTTACCATACACACCCTGAACCGATGCAACCGTGGCTACCAAACGCTAATCGTTGCTGGGATCACCGCGCATAATGCACGTGCTCAAAGTGGTCGTACTGAGGCACTTAACTAGAAGGAAAGGGTTGAGAGAATCTATCTAGCCTAAGTGCGATGAGTGGTTGATTCCTTGACTAATTGTACACATCGGGGTGTTTGACTATCACTGGGATTACCAAGCGTAGATCCTGGATACGCCACTGGGTTACCAAGTAGTCATACTAGATGCTCGTAATCAAGTCGTACTCAGATCGCATGCGATGAGCGGTTGATTCCTTGACTAACCGTACACATCCGTAGATTCTCGTAATCAAGTCATACTCATACGGCATTCTAGGAGTTTAAGGGTGAGACAGAAACAATAAATAAAATCCTATTCCATGCACTGCAAGGTTTATCTACGAATCTCATCTTTATTTCTATACACAACTTGTGTTCAAGTACAATGTTGCTCGAATAAAGATCCGTTCACTTTAGGACTCCTACTATGGGCACATGGAAAATATTCTATCTTTGGAGTGATCAAATTGCCAGAGTTTCCCTACTTCTAACTCAGGATGGAGAAACAAGGAAGAGCCGCCTCTTATTTATAGATATGATGGTGGACTACGATATCACGTACGCAACATCGCAGGGGAAGACGTGATATCGCGTACGCGATATCGCAGCTCATGCGAATTGTGTCTCATCAATAGTGCTATCTCATGGAAAAGCCAATTACACTCTTATGTAGTTTAGTCTACTACTAAAGCAAAATATAGTGTTGTAAGCCTAGCTAGTCGTGAAGCAACATAGCTTTAGAAATTGGTGACTAAACTTAGGATTCATAAAAAGATTATGAAACTTGATTGTGATAACTAAGGTGTAATTTACATATCTAAGAATTCCACTTTCCATAGTAGTATAAAGCATATAGAAATATAGTATTACTATATTCAAAAGTAGATAGATAAACAAAGGATTCTTCTTGAAAAAGTTAAGATAAAGGGAAATCCTATTGATATGATGATAAGAAAATCCTAATAATTTAATGACAAAGTCATTATCTACTGATAGATTTTTATGGTGTCAAAAAATTATTAGTGTCATGAAAGATGATACCATCTAATATCTGGATTAGGCTTCATGATAGCTTTACCTTCAAGAGGAAGAATTGTGAGTAAAGTGAAGGCAATTTCTCATTTACATAAGCTCAATTTCACTTCATTGAAGTTATTTCATCAATTTACAAGCATTGTCTTTTTGCAATTCTATTATTATAATTGGTATATTGTGATATATTGTAGTGTTGAATATTTAAGTACATATATCTATAGAGTAGCTAATGTAAACTATTGTTTATCTCTAGTCATTTTATTGTTAATATCTAGTTTACATCTAGTTAACATTGCTTATGGATGTTTATCCCACACACACACACTATATATATATATTGCTCTTATTCTTGTCTAATCTATTTTACCATTCTCTCTCATCTATTTATATTCTATAATTCTCTTTGAGTTGTTGTTTTATAGCTGAGCTACTAAAAGATCCAAGAGCCTATTTCTTGTTCATGTTTTTCTAGTTTTTAGATATAGTTTGTAGGAAGGATACTATTGTGAAACAGATAGGTCTTGACATGAAATTGCTTTATAGGATTATGTTAATATAGAATTACAATACTTGGTTGGTCTTCTCATTGTAAGTTGATTTGGAGGATCCTATGAATATAGTGGCATGCAACTCGCATCAAGAAACCTTAGGTAATAGTGAGAAACTAAGAACTTAGGATAGTGATGAACATTAAATAAGTTGAGTGTGACATTGCGTTCACAATATTATAGATAGGATATCTTACACTTTTATACAATATTGTAGATGTGATGTATTTGGATTTGATAATGCTTATAAATACTAGCAAACCATTGCACTTAATGCATCTTTCTGGTGCACTATAAGTGTGATTGTTGCAGTTTCTTATTATATGTGTGTGTTGCTTCAGGATCTTTTCTTTCCACACATAATTGGAAAAAATTAGAGCATATTGAAAATAGTTTTTTGTATATTAATTTCAAGTGAAAATGGAAACACCTTATGATATCTTACTACTAGAAGCAAATTTACTTCCTCTTGAAGTTGAATCCCTTTTTCAATTTGTTTCTTATACTCAGAAGTCAAGTCACATGGAGGAAGTTAATTATGCCAAGAAAATAATGAATGCTACACACGGAAATGGCTAGTTACATCAAGGAAAATTATCACTTCAATCATAGAATATTGCTATAGAGGGTCTTCCTTTAAACACAAGGTTCTTACGGAAAACTATAAAAGAAAAAGTCTTGGTTAAAGTTTGGTTAAAAATGTCATAGAAAAAGAATTTTTATTTACATTCTATTAGAGGAGGTTTTTTATCTATGACTTAACAATATCTATTCATAGCTATTCCTATTAATTTAAGGAATCAAATCACTAGAGCAAGAAGGAGCTTCCATCATCTCCTTATTAAGATAGGTTGTTGGATCAATTTACCAAGAGAAGAGCATATTTGTAGACTATGCAAACAAAGCATAGAAGATGAAGAACATATATTTTTTTGTCTCTCTTTGGTTCACATTTGATGTAATTATATTATTAATTATAATCTATTAATTTATTTCCTTCAAATTGACCCTATCTGCATGGGGCATTACATCAACGATGTTTTCAGCTTTCTTCAATACTATGTTGACACATTGTAATCATTCAACAAATCCTTTGTGATTTCCTAGGTGTGATAAAAATTTTTGATTTCCAATAGTTTTTTTTTCATGAATTTAAAGTTAGTTCATAAGTACCTACAGTGTAATCCAAAGTGATTACATGACATCTTTATTCTAGTGAGATGTTCCTAGATGCATTTCATTTTCATTTATATTTTTAATGTCATTTACTTTTCTAGTGAAATTTACATTTTCATTATATATTCATACTTTGGTAGAATAAGTATGACTAGTTTTGAGTGTAATGTATAATTATCTAGTAATCTAGTAGTAACATCACTTTGTTCATCCTGTAGTAAATTGCTTGATAATCCTAATGACAATTATACTAGCATAAAATAAGTACAAAGAGCTAAGACTAGATGTGTATCACCATTAGGCTAGTTTAGTATATATTCCTATTGTTTCTTAGTTAATAAAATTAATATTTAATTTACCATGTTTTACTTTAGCCTTAATATATTTAAATAATATCATAAAATCCTGTACCTCATTGTGAGTTAAACCACATGCTTTAATTCCACTAACTAAAATGCTATGACATGATCAATGATCTTAGCGTTAACCCTCTAGATACTATATTGTCTCATTAATGGATTATAATCAAGTTGCATATAATAGTTGTATGATTTGTATGGTTGGGCATTAGAAACACTGACTACTCATCATTAGCATGGTTTCCAAGTATGGTATCGATATTCTAGTTAGTTAATATTATATAAGTTCACTGTATTAAGATTCATGATTCATTTTTAAAGTAATCTAATATCTTCAAAAATACATACATAGAGCTTAACTAATTAAATATGGATTATACACACAAAGTTAATTCTCCACTTGATGATACCATTAATGAAGGTAATGATAGATTTTATACAAAAGAAACTTAACATGGACCAATGTAAATAAGAATTTCCTATGCTCATGCTCATCATTATTATCCAAACTTTAGTTTCATTTTTCATCAAGATGAATAGTTCAAATGAAGAGATTTACAATGTAACATTATGTTACTACTCATTTAGTTAGCTCCATCCATGCTTCAAGCTGCTCTATTAAGATCTAGTCATGGTCAGACTCATAGAGGTTTTTAAGTCACAAAGAATATGACTAGATCCTATTAGCCAACAAAACCTCCTAGCCAAGAGAGACGTTATTATGGAAGTAAGGCATAAGCATCATAATGGCAACTACACATCCCAACTGATATTATCATCAAAAAAAGATGTTGAGTATCAATATGAAAATTCTCTTCATCACCAATCAATCTCTTGACCTCTTGTATTGAATATTGATGACTCCATGCATCAAAGATTGCATTTATCCTTAGTAGAGACACTAGATCCCAAAGTAAGGGGGAATAAAAGGATTAGAACCTCTAGAAAAACTAGAAAGGCTGAAGCAAGAGATCATATAAAAGTATAAGCCCACACAACTCTCTTAGTTTGTCATCCTCTTCATCACCCTTATTGACAAGCTTTGATGAAGATGAACATAAACCTTGAAATAGCCACAATTGTAAAATGAAATAGAAAATCAAGATGGAAATCCTAGTAGAGGTAGACATCATGATAAAGATGAATATAGGAAAAGAGAACATAGGCATATGAGAAGAAATGATGAGGAATATAAAAAAGAACATCACTAATACAAAAGAAAATATGATAAACTTGATGGTTTTGATAAACCCCTACTAGCCACTTGAAGCATGACCAATATAAGAGAGGTTTTTTACATTTCCACAAGGCATCAAAGAGATAGTCACATCAGGTGACTTGACATGAACAATATTTCAAAGTTTAAGGGAAGTAATAATGTAGATCCATGACATTAGCTACAAGCCTTCCATGATGCATATGCACTGTGAAATATTGAGAATGATTGTAGATACCCATGTTGTTTTAAAGTAATCTAATTAGGAAAGAAAAGAGTTAGGATCAATCCCCAGAGCTAGATTCCCTTCGAAGGTGGAGCACGATGCTAAAGCTCTTCAATGATAGATACTATAAGTATTCCAAAGGACTTTAAGGAAGAAAATTCAAAGATTGATAAAAGAGACCCAATAATCCATTGATGCAACCATTGGTATGTATTACTCACTTTTGCACATATGTCTAGGACATGATTTTTATTAAAATAAGCAACTTAGGCATGTCATTAATGTGTTATGAAACAATATAAGACAAAAATTTCAGGTTTATGCTCAAGAAAGACTACTAAAAATGAGAAACCATCAAATCTAATAACTCATTGGTCAAGTAGAGAAAGAAGAAAAGGAGGTGAAGAAAAGAGAATTTGTAGAAGAATATAATAGAGATCTATCCATGTGCAAAAAAGATGCCTATGCATATGATACAAGGAAAGATGAGAACCCAATGAAAGAGATGATTCAAATAATTATTTTGTCCATATAAAAATCTATTTTTAAAATTGTGGCAAAAGTTGAGAAAATGTGGGATTCCCTATATAAAACTTTACACTACATTAAATATAGTAGATGAAAAGAAAGAACAAGCACTAACCAAATAAAAGAAACTAAAAAAGAAGAAGGAAATAGGCAAAGACATGTAAAACTATAAAGGAAAATATTCTACCAAAGAATGGATTATGAATTCTAACTCAAAAGAAGATGAAGGATGTGAATTATATCATTATGAACATCCTAAGGAATGTTTCCCCATCATGATATATTTACAAGATTAAGGGGGCATATGCTCTTAATCCCAAGTTTGTGAAAAAGCAAATATCCACGAGGTCATCCTATCCATAAGGCAACTACTAATAATACTCCCAACAATAACTAGACTTGATCCTTAATCTTAGGAACAATACCATCAACAATGGTAAAGCTTGTAGTTGTGGGAAATACCACCACTACGGTGGCAGTATCCTCATAAATAACCTAATTTATATATCTACTATGTTAATTAACTTGTTTCTCCAAAAAGTGCTTCCACTCATGTGTCTTACCACTACTATCAATTTGAATATCATAGACTAGTAACATCACATATAGGATCATCTTCATACATTTCACATTAACCATAGCTTTGGTAGTCCCATAACTTACTTCCTCTAGTTTCACCATCATCAATGCAAGAAGACATACAAACTCATCCTTAATTGAAGAATGTAATTATAACAATAAACACATAGATGAATGATTATAAGAGCTATTCAAAGTACAAGTATAGAAAGTATCCTTTCTTCAGGACAAGTCCTATTCCTACAAAAAAAAAAACTATTAGATCTACAAGTTCATCTCAACAAAAGTGAGAAACTATAGTTATAGCTCCAACCCTACTTCCTACACCTTTAAACTATTTAAATAACTTAAAGCTTCCTTTAAACCAAAGTAGAATGTCAAGACTATCATGCTTACCTAAATAATAAGTAATTAAATTAAGAAATGGATACTTTTAAAGAAGAGATTATTTGGAAAGTCCATTAATATATTTATAGAAAATTGGAAATGCACTATGCAAAGTACTTCTAAACCCTATCTTTGGGGTAAACCATATTTCATGAGATATGTATAGAGCTCGAAATCTACTGTCATTAAAAAATGTAACATTTGACAAGAGCTCATAGACTAATCTATCATAGTCTTATTAGGGTAGGTAGAAAATGCAGTAACCATCATTAGTGGTTCATCCTACCTAATAGATTTCCTAGTTAACCATGTAGGGCAAACCATAGATGAATTTCTAATCATAATGGGAAGAGCATGACTTGGAAATATTAATGTTAAGCAAGAAGTTAGAGATTTATCCTTGGAAAATCAAGGAGGATGAACAAGAAGCCATATTGAAATAAAGAGTTTCATGCATTTCATACAAAAATATAGGATGTAACTATATGTAGAAAATGTGAAAAATTAAAGACATATTCCAACATGCAATGTATGTATAGAATAAGTATGTGTACAAAGGTTTCTATATGCAATAGCTACAAAATAGGAAGACACATAGTGGCTAACAACTAAGGAAGAAAGTAAATCTAAAACACACATGGAACCTATTGAGAAATCCACAAGTGCCTATATGAACAAGACAGATGAAATGGAACAAATAAAAATGGAACTTTTCTATATAGAATACTAAGAAGAAGATAAGGATTGGGGAATGTTGAAGATCCTAGAAAAGATTGAACAAAAACCTATAAAACTTAAGAAATTATCAAAATCACTCAAGTATGTATTTCTAAATAATGCTAAACCAATAAAAGTCAATGCCAACTGATGAGTGGCGAGGTACCCCTACACTCAACCATACGAATACGAGCGTACACGCGCGATCCGGTCGAACTCCGCAGACTAAATGCCTTAACGCCACAAGAAACACTTGGGGTTAATCATTCGTTGTCTTCCCAGGCTTGCTTGTAAGTGTCACGGTGTATGGTTAAGCAAGTCTGAGGTATGTGATTTTTTTGGTATTTTCGGCTTATCTTCTATGCTATCAGGGGAAAGGGTTGAGAAAATAAGCTAACTCTAACTAAAGATCTAAGTCTAAATTAACTAGCGTCAGCATCCGTTCCCACTTACCGGACACACCTTGAACTATGCAACTACGGCTTACCAAACGCTAATCGTTACTGGGATCGCCACACGTAACACAAGTGCTCAAAGTGGTCGTACTGAGGCACCTATTTAGCCTATGTGTGATAAGCAGCCAATTCCTTAGCCAGCCATACACACCCGTGGGTGCTCGTAACTAAGTCGTACTTATCACACGTTCTAGCCTAGCAATGAGCAGCCGATTCCTCAACTAGCCGTACACATCGGACTACTACTGGGATTACCAAGCGCAGAATCCC